>JARWKJ010000002.1:62965911-63243411 GCA_029959095.1 Rhinichthys osculus
GTCTGTCTGTCTGTATCTGACTGTCTGTCTGTCTGTCTGTATCTGACTGTCTGTCTGTCTGTCTGTATCTGACTGTCTGTCTGTTTGTATCTGTCTGTCTGTCTGTCTGTATCTAACTGTCTGTCTGTATCTGACTGTCTGTCTGTTTGTATCTGTCTGTCTGTCTGTCTGTTTGTCTGTATCTGACTGTCTGGTTGTCTGTCTGTATCTGTCTGTCTGTCTGTCTGTATCTGACTGTCTGTCTGTCTGTATCTGTCTGTCTGTCTGTCTGTATCTGACTGTCTGTCTGTCTGTATCTGACTGTCTGTCTGTCTGTCTGTATCTAACTGTCTGTCTGTCTGTATCTGACTGTCTGTCTGTCTGTATCTAACTGTCTGTCTGTCTGTATCTGACTGTCTGTCTGTCTGTATCTGTCTGTCTGTCTGTATCTGACTGTCTTTCTGTTTGTATATGTCTGTCTGTCTGTCTGTCTGTCTGTATCTGACTGTCTGTCTGTCTGTATCTGACTGTCTGTCTGTCTGTATCTGACTGTCAGTCTGTCTGTATCTGACTGTCTGTCTGTCTGTATCTGTCTGTCTGTCTGTCTGTCTCTGTCTGTCTGTCTGTATCTGACTGCGTGTTATAATGCCAGGGGTGTCTACAAAAAAGATCTGCCCCTTTTGTCAGGGGATTTTATTTTGCGCTCAAAAAATCTGCTCACATTGTAAAAAGGAGCAGCCTCTGAAGCAGCGCCTCAAGAAGAAGCTTCAGAGGTTTGATGAGAAGCGAGAGGAATGGGTGGTTGGTCATAAGAAAAACCACAACACTGCATCCATCAAGGATGAAGCCAATATCATGGTACGTACAATTTCATACATGACAGTAAACTGTCCAGATCATCTAGGAAGTACATTCAGTGGTACCATTTGTTATTAAGTGAGCATTGCCAGCGCAAGGTCAGAAAAGCAGGGTTTTTTTGCCAATATAGATAAAGTTGAATCTTTTTTTTCCAATGATACTTTGTCCTCCCTGTGTCATCAGAATACATTTAAAAGTATAATTTAACTATCAACTTTGAAGGCACACATAATTGTGATTTGTATTTTTTATTTTAGTGGTGGTAATACAACCATAAAGTTATCACATCTTCACCGTAATACATCACATACCTAAATGCAAAATTTGAACAAACAGCAAATATAATTGAAACTCAGGAATTCTTGAATTCATAACATATACAGGCATGCATTATGACAGAATTACAGGTGCAATTTAATAATCAAACTTTCTTATCGAGTGGATGAGAAATAACACATGAACTGCATTCATACTGTACTACTCAAAGCACTTTAAAATGTGAATGCGTCAACTGTAAATATGTGCAGCATTCACCCATTTGGTCACATAATCACTAAGGTTCTGCCTTTATTTTCAATAAATCTTTAGATTGTCATTGTCCAGTTGCACAATGGTTACATAATCTTATCAATGTAGGTGCAAAACCCGAGTTACTAATGTTACAAAAATAAATATTTATATAACGTTATATAAAGGGTACCCTCATGGTGTCAGATTCATCTCTTTACTGTTTTTCTATAGAGAGTTATTTTTTGATTCTAATGTATGAGCCTTTCCTGTTTGCACATAAAGCTAAACTCACCATTAGGTTAAAAATCCCGAATGGCAGTAACCTGGATGCTGTCATTAATAATGTTATATATTTTTTAATTAATATTCTTAGTTATTTTTTATGTTGTTTTTCTATTACTTTAAACAGCAAACACACAATTTTGTCATTGCCGCTTGAGAAACTCCATGCCATTGGCTACAAACCAGTTCTGCTACTAGGAAAGGAGAACAAAAAAAAAAGAAATTAAGTGCGAAATATTAACGCCTCGCTGCACACTCTCCACCTTTGCCCAGGACTACCTACAGAAGATAGGTTCATTTTATGAATACCTTTGTGAAGGTGAGATGCATGCACTGTATCTTAAACCCAGAGTTAAGATTCTTTGTTAAAGCCTTACTTTCCAGTCAGAATAACATCTAGCTATCCTTGAGAGAAAGAATATTATCTTGATGTTTTGAGAGGACTCTACTGTTTATAGTTAGAGCGTTGGTGTGTTGGTGTGTGTGTTAGTCTTCTGGGTTGCCGGTTAAGGAACCACTGGCATTATTGGAGATTGACTGAGTTATTGTTCTGGACATGTTGGCGCCTATGTAACCCCTCCACCCGGGTCCCACTCGACCCACTCCGAGCGGGCCTCGAATCCGGGTCTCCGGCAGGGCTGGACTGGGACAAAAAATCGGCCCGGGCATTTTGGCCCAGACTGGCCCACTACATATGATCATAAACACAAACGAACTTTACACGCCCTTGAATATGTATACCAACTCCTATAAAAAACACTAATGCCATAAGTGAATAGGAGTGAGTAAGACTTAACAGATGAAATAATTACTAAGTTGAACTATACTCCACAGTGATGAATTCTAAAACAAGCTATAAGCTGCATTGGGATAGCAATACCGGTTTTTCCCAGTGGATTTTGTGAAATCTGTGTTTAATGTCCCTCTAGGGGGGTTCGGGGGCATGCTCCCCCATAAGAAAATGATGTGCTTTTTAATGTTAAATTAATCAATCTGGTGCACTTTGAGAGTTCAAAATAAAGAGCTCCAACCCATATTCAGTGTGCAAATTGAACAAAGAAAAACTCAAAACTCTCTTTGTGATATAGTGTCTGTCTACATTACACTACTTTAAAATAATAGTTATAATATTAATCCCATGGCAGTAATAGCCATATGTTGTAAAACAGAACGAACCAGCCATCTGAGGATTCAGCACGATGGGTGAGGAGGATTCTGATTATTGGGATTATGACGCTTGCATGGATGACGATGACTTGGATTGCCCGGACTATAGTATTGCTACATTTGGATCGACACAATTCTCGACGATCTGTTGTGACGGAAGGACTTCGCCAAAACCTATTTCCAGCGGTATGGTTTCGAACTTCTCTTCCCCAGCCACTGAGCGGGAGAGGACCAATTTTCAGGGGACCCGCCTGGTAATTTTTCGTGGGACTCGGGGAGGTCGTGGAGGAGGAGGTGGTAGAGAGGAGGTTCAACACCACCCTCCATCCTGGCCCCCCTTCGATCCTGGGCCAGTGAGAGACAGTTCAGGACCAACTTCTCGCCGTCACGGACGGAAAGGGAGGAGGGGACGCACATCTGTCCAGCGAGAGACTGTCCACGTCCCGTCTGCCCAGCGAGAGACTGTCCACGTCCCGTCTGCCCAGCGAGAGACTGTCCACGTCCCGTCTGCCCAGCGAGAGACTGTCCACGTCCCGTCTGCCCAGCGAGAGACTGTCCACGTCCCGTCTGCCCAGCGAGAGACTGTCCACGTCCCGTCTGCCCAGCGAGAGACTGTCCACGTCCCGTCTGCCCAGCGAGAGACTGTCCACGTCCCGTCTGCCCAGCGAGATACGGTTAACGTTCCGTCTGCCTTCCTGAGCTGGGACTATCTGGAGCGTCTGGCTCGGATATTGGAAATGCCTGTTCCAGAGGCAGAGGCCATGCCTGTTCCAGAGGCAGAGGCCATGCCTGTTCCAGAGGCAGAGGCCATGCCTGTTCCAGAGGCAGAGGCCATGCCTGTTCCAGAGGCAGAGGCCATGCCTGTTCCAGAGGCAGAGGCCATGCCTGTTCCAGAGGCAGAGGCCATGCCTGTTCCAGAGGCAGAGGCCATGCCTGTTCCAGAGGCAGAGGCCATGCCTGTTCCAGAGGCAGAGGCCATGCCTGTTCCAGAGGCAGAGGCCATGCCTGTTCCAGAGGCAGAGGCCATGCCTGTTCCAGAGGCAGAGGCCATGCCTGTTCCAGAGGCAGAGGCCATGCCTGTTCCAGAGGCAGAGGCCATGCCTGTTCCAGAGGCAGAGGCCATGCCTGTTCCAGAGGCAGAGGCCATGCCTGTTCCAGAGGCAGAGGCCATGCCTGTTCCAGAGGCAGAGGCCATGCCTGTTCCAGAGGCAGAGGCCATGCCTGTTCCAGAGGCAGAGGCCATGCCTGTTCCAGAGGCAGAGGCCATGCCTGTTCCAGAGGCAGAGGCCATGCCTGTTCCAGAGGCAGAGGCCATGCCTGTTCCAGAGGCAGAGGCCATGCCTGTTCCAGAGGCAGAGGCCATGCCCGTTCCAGACCTTGTGTTTGTGTCTGTCCTTGTTCTAGTGTCTGTTCCTGAGCCGGTGCTTGTCCCTGAGCCGGAGGCAGAGCCGGTGCCTGTCCCTGAGCCGGAGCTCATGTCGGTTCCGGACCCAGTGTTTGTGTCTGTGTTTGTGTCTGTCCTTGTGACTGTTTTTGTTCTAGTGTCTGTTCCCGAGCCGGTGTCTGTTCTTGAGCCGGTGTCTGGTCCTGAGAGGGCTGCACCGTCCTGGCCGCTCGAAAGGTCTGCACCGTCCTGGCCACCCGAGAGGTCTTCACCGCCCTGGCCGCCCGAAGGGTCTTCACCGCCCTGGCCACCTGAGGGGTCGTCACCGCCCTGGCCACCCGAAAGGTCTGCACCGCCCCGGCCACCCGAGAGGTCTTCACCGCCCTGGCCACCCGAAAGGTCTGCTCCACCCTGGCCGCCCGAGGGGTCTTCACCGCCCTGGCCACCTGAGGGGTCGTCACCGCCCTGGCCGCCCGAAAGGTCTGCACCGCCCCGGCCACCCGAGAGGTCTTCACCGCCCTGGCCACCCGAAAGGTCTGCTCCGCCCTGGCCGCCCGAGGGGTCTGCACCACCCTGGCCACCTGATGGACTTCGTGTTTCGTCCTGGCCACCCGATGGACTTTGTGTTTCGCCCGGGTCTCCCAGGACTAAGAGATTTGTTCCTCCCGTCCCGCCCTGGTCTGTCCCGCCCTGGTCTGTCCCTCCCATCCCGCCCTGGTCTGTCCCTCCCGTCCCGCCCTGGTCTGTCCCTCCCGTCCCGCCCTGGTTTGTCCCTCCCGTCCCGCCCTGGTTTACTCCTCCCGTCCCGCCCTGGTTTGCTCCTCCCGTCCCGCCTGATGGAGCGTCTGGTAGCCGCTCCGTAGGGAGGGGTAATGTCACATGCCTGTCCTGTCTTGTGTTGCACTTGGGTGTTTGTTGTTTGGTACCATGTGTTCTCTTGTCATTGTATACCCCGCCCATCTTGTTATCTCATTATTGGTTCATTTGCCCCACCTGTCTGTCCGTTAGCCTCCTTTGTTTGCCTCTCTATTTAATCTCCTTGTGTTCTCAGTACTGTGCTGGTTCGTTGTCCATGTTACCCTGGTTCATGTTAATCGTGTTTTAGTGTATCTTGTATCCTGCCTGTTTTCTATCTAGTTTTCCCCCACGAGGGAGTTTTTGTTCTTGTTTTATGTGTTATTATTTTCTTAATAAATACCCATTGTTTGCACTTGAGTCCTCACACCTTTTTCCCAACCCGTTCCGTGACAAAAACATGGTTTACAAACTCGTCTCATTACAATTCTAATAAAATGCGTAATCGTCAAATATGCAGATGTGGAAATAATGCGTAACTGGGTAGTGGGTTTCTACATAGCCTAATGGTGTGTTCACACCGAACGCGAATTTAATTATTTGCGTGAGTGGATTACATACAAAGTCAATGCAAAGACGCGAATAGACGCATCATTCGCGCCGGGCGTTGCGAATGACCTCTGGAATGACGCGAATCGGGCGACGCGTTTGCCGCGAATGTCTTCCGCGCAAGTTGAAAAATTTGAACTCGAGCGAATGTTCAAGCGTCTAACTAGACGCGATAGACGCGTATTTGACGCTCTATTCGCGTTCGGTGTGAACACACCATAAGTGTTGTGACAGTAGCCTAGTTCTGCTTACCACAGTTCTCTGCACTCACTCATCTCTCTCCTTATCCTCCTCACTATCCTCATCAGACACTTGAAGGGCCTTTGAAGTTTCTTTTTTTCACGCTATTTCTCTGCACATTCCTTGCGTTTCTTCTCCATCGCTCTGAATATTTTGACAGATACACACTGGCACTGCTCGCTCACTCAGAGCTCAAAGGGGGAGGTGTTTAAAGACGTGATTGGACCAGCCCAGTGTCAATCAAGAAAATAACCAATGGGCCGCTGATCTGCGCGTTTCATGCACTGGTCTGTGAGATAAAAAAAAACTTACGCTGACTTTTTTGTCCAATGCATTACACCGGCACAAAGATCCCTGTGCCGCCAATTAAGCAAAACTAAACGCAATGGGCCGCCGATGTACGAGTTTTATGGGCCGTTCAGACAAAAAATAAAAAAATAATTGAAGTATGAGATATCGGCCCACAAAGCACGTCGGCCCACCGGGCAAATGCCCGGTATGCCCTATGGCCAGTCCAGCCCTGGTCTCTGGCATGAGAGTCAGGCGCTCTAACAAGGAGGCTAAAGACTGCAGCCTCCTGCATCTGTCGCTAGAGCGCCTATTGAGATCAGAGGAGTGAGGTTTACTCGCACAGCAACTACTAGCTGGCCTCCGTTACACCTAGCAACCCAGATCTGCGAAGGTCATGACGTGCCTAACCTCAGGGTCCGAGTGTTAGCTGCATAATCGATGGAGATATGCTTCAGTCTATCTGTATATGTATGGAAAATTACTGTGTTTATCTATTTCTTAGCCAATGAGAATCATTCAACCTGAAGCAATGACGTAGCTTAGACTTTGGTGAATGGTATAACTGCTGTGATCTGTGTAACGCAGTAGTGTGGATGGGGCCTTAGTGTATTGAGCCCTGTTTGTATTAATAGCATGCAGCACACTGGTCTACAATGGGATTTGGCACCCAGAGTTAAGTGCATTCAAGTATATACTGTCAACTTTAGAATTATGTTTGGTATGTTTTTGTAGGAGCCATATTTCATTTCCGTTTTCAGCCCACATACAACCATATTTTTAATGTTTAAAGCACACTGACCACAGCAATTTTTGTAGTGACATACTAATTGAACACATTACATTTGCAAAGACCCGTTTTGGTCACTGGGTCAATGAATCAAATGATAATGAATCTATACATACTCATTGAAACAATATCGAGGACAGTGCTAAAATGTAGATCATTAACAGAAATAACACAAAGAAAAAGAAAACCATCAAATTTTTGCTGGATACACCAAAAAATGACACTGCTACTAACTTTGAGGTATAAAGCCCAAAGTTTTTTTGTAACGGAAAAAGAGGCGTTGGATTCAAATGCAAGTAAAAAGGGTTTATTAATGTACACAGAAGGATGATGAAAGTCTCCTGAGGATGGCACAAGGTAGCACAGGGACGCTGTGGGTAAACCCGTCACAAACGGCTCCAAAGTGGAAGTGAAGAATGGTCCGATGATCCTGTGTGACAGGAAGCCGAGAGGAGATCGCTGAGACAACCAGAGTGCCAAGACGAGCGAACAACCGACAGGACAGGAAACAACCGGGAACGGGAGACACACGGCCCACTGGACATCCAGCAACGAACTGACAAAGACAATGTGAAAACAGAGGGATTAAATAGGGCGCGCTGATCGACTGCAGCTGATGAGGATCAAAAGCAGTGATCAGCGCTGCCGCCCACAAGCACCACGCACACAAAACAACATACACACGAGACAAGAAGGACTCAGCGAATTCATAAACCGTGACATTTTTAGCGCACACAGTCTAGTCTTAACTGAATAGTTTGACCCAGACAGTAAACAAACATTATACTTGTCATTTTTTTCAATAGATATTATGAGCACTCTGGGTTTAAAGATATATTGTATTGGTTATCGTCATAGAAAATCAATCAAATATATGCATCGAGTGTTATAGTGATATAGTGTCATTCTGCATAGCCACTTAAAGGTGCAGCAGTACAGACATTAAAAGGCATATAGTGACATATTCTGTTGCACTGTATTAACGTCAATTATTATTTTCTGCACTGTACTATTGTGAATGATGTGAATGAGCATAGTATAGAATTCCTTTATTTGTGTATTAATCAGTTATTATAACCTTTGCATTACTTCTTTTTCTTTCTCCCTGTTTAGACCACACTTTTATACAAATTTGTATATTGGCATCCTGATCTTGGAAATAAAGCTGATAAAGGATTCTCTGGCCAGAATCATTCTGTAGTGCTCCCATCCTAAAACGAACCACTAGTCCATATTTTACACACACTTTGTAATATTTAACTGGAGACCCGAGGCATCAGAAAAAGTTTGAACTATTTCGATTGCATTCTTAATTTGAGTTTTTGGTTCCACGTGATGTATTCCTCTCCGGTGATGTGACGTCACCATCAGCATCACGGTTCCTACATTATGCTTTATGGCAGAAATAATTCAGGAATCTTGAGAGCAAGAACGAGCATATATTGATGAAACACACACCACACACACACACACAGACCGACAGACAGACACACATGACTCACAAGAGCTTGTTCAGGAAGCGTTATTAATTATGGGACGCTGTGGGATGCTGTGGGACGCTGTGGTCCCCTGTGGGATGCTGTGGTACGCTGTGGTCCCCTGTGGTACGCTGTGGTACGCTGTGGTCCCCTGTGGGACGCTGTGGGATGCTGTGGTACGCTGTGGTCCCCTGTGGTACGCTGTGGTACGCTGTGGTAAGCTGTGGTCCCCTGTGGGACGCTGTGGGACGCTGTGGTCCCCTGTGGGACGCTGTGGTCCCCTGTGGGACGCTGTGGTAAGCTGTGGGACGCTGTGGTCCCCTGTGGGACGCTGTGGTACGCTGTGGTACGCTGTGGGACGCTGTGGTACGCTGTGGGACGCTGTGGTACGCTGTGGTCCCCTGTGGTACGCTGTGGTACGCTGTGGTCCTCTGTGGGACGCTGTGGGATGCTGTGGTACGCTGTGGTCCCCTGTGGTATGCTGTGGTAAGCTGTGGTCCCCTGTGGGACGCTGTGGGACGCTGTGGTCCCCTGTGGGACGCTGTGGTCCCCTGTGGGACGCTGTGGTAAGCTGTGGGACGCTGTGGGACGCTGTGGTCCCCTGTGGGACGCTGTGGTCCCCTGTGGTACGCTGTGGTACGCTGTGGTAAGCTGTGGGACGCTGTGGTCCCCTGTGGGACGCTGTGGGACGCTGTGGTACGCTGTGGTCCCCTGTTGGACGCTGTGGTAAGCTGTGGGACGCTGTGGGACGCTGTGGTCCCCTGTGGGACGCTGTGGGACGCTGTGGGACGCTGTGGTCCCCTGTGGTACGCTGTGGGACGCTGTGGTAAGCTGTGGGACGCTGTGGTCCCCTGTGGGACGCTGTGGGACGCTGTGGTCCCCTGTGGGACGCTGTGGTCCCCTGTGGTACGCTGTGGTAAGCTGTGGTCCCCTGTGGGACGCTGTGGTCCCCTGTGGGACGCTGTGGTACGCTGTGGTCCCCTGTGGGACGCTGTGGTAAGCTGTGGGACGCTGTGGGACGCTGTGGTCCCCTGTGGTCCCCTGTGGGACGCTGTGGGACGCTGTGGTACGCTGTGGTACGCTGTGGTCCCCTGTGGTACGCTGTGGTAAGCTGTGGGACGCTGTGGTCCCCTGTGGGACGCTGTGGTACGCTGTGGTCCCCTGTGGGACGCTGTGGTAAGCTGTGGGACGCTGTGGTCCCCTGTGGGACGCTGTGGTAAGCTGTGGGACGCTGTGGTCCCCTGTGGGACGCTGTGGTAAGCTGTGGGACGCTGTGGGACGCTGTGGTCCCCTGTGGGACGCTGTGGGACGCTGTGGGACGCTGTGGTACGCTGTGGGACGCTGTGGTCCCCTGTGGGACGCTGGGGGATGCTGTGGTCCCCTGCTCTCTACTGAGTTCTTGATGCTCCAGTTCTTCAACACAACACCGTTTCAACTAAAAGCTTAAAACTTTTTATGCATTTTGGCCGTTCGTTTACACGACAACATTGTTTTGGGTTCCTGAAAACGTAAAGTTTTAAGTTTTTGAAGACGGTCTCCGTGTAAACAACAAAAGCATGAATCTCTGGAGATGATGACGTCATGCACATGCGTATTACGTGTTCTGTCTATAGTGTTTCATCGCCATCTACTGGTCTGGCACAAGAATACAGTGTTTTTAGTCGTTTTCGCTGGTCCGTGTAAATGGGGATCGTTTCGACAATGGTGTGGACAACTTCCCTAAGTTCACTGGGAGGGGGAGGGGAAATGTTGCAAGCTTAATTAGATAATTAAATAATCGTATGTTTAGTTAAAGTAATGTGTTTGTTACATTAATAAAATAGAACGAATGGCGATTACTTTAAAAGTGTGTTAGTTTAATGAAATAATGTTGCAGTATTCTGCTGACTGGATGCTTGCTTTGAAAAGTGATGTTCTGTCTGCAAAGATGACTCGTACTTGAGCTTTACTTTACATTTTATTGTTCTCGTCGACTTCTGTCACATCACTGATGTACGTGAAAACATTCAAGTGTCAACGTCGCTTCCCGTTCCAAACCCTTAATTTAGGATCAAATTTCTGCTCATTTCTTGATCTTTTTAAAAAAACATGCAGTTTCAGACTCCCTTTACAGAAGCTTTTTTATTTTTTATACTCCCTTTCTTCCTGATGTTTATCCATCTAATCAGAACCGGTTTATCTGGATGAGCAGCAGTTTTTAATTTCTTTGTCACACAAGGAAGAAATCAATACAAGTTTAAACACACTTCATGCGCCAGATCACTTACAGATTTTACTTTGAGGATCCAGAGAGATGATCATAACTTCAGCAGACGGTATGTGCATTGTTTTTCGCTCTTCAAGTCAATTCTGGCAAAGGCACATAGTTTATTCACATTCTCTGCAAACTTACAGTGTGAGTTAAAGTTTTAGACACATTTGATTTAATTTATTTTGCTTATGATCTTAAAAATCCTTTTTGCTTGTAGAGGCTTCTGCCTAAACGCTTAAAATGAGTTTTAGCCTACATATGGATTTCTTTACAAAACATTACATTAATTTTCTTTTTAAAATGTATTATTTGTACCTTATAGTGAATAAAAAACATCATCATGTGTCCCCGTCAATAGTGTGTAAAATCAATGCATGCGTTATAATTAGTAAATATTAAGAGAACATTTAGATGAATTCCTCCTGCTTTGCTTGTCATTTTCAACATGACTTTGATTGATGTCTTAAGCTTTCAGTAGTTGATTTACTTGAGATGATGATGATGAGGATGATTATGAGATTTGTACCTACAGCACACCACTACATATGGAAGACTACACTGTGTGAAAAATCATTGAAAAAACACTCAATACTTGAATTCTGATTTATTTATCTCATTTATATATATATTGATTGATTGATAGTTTTATTGTCATTGCATATCTCTACACAATGAAATCAAGATGACATCAAACACTCAGTTAGCAGCCTAAAGGATAAAAAGTGACACTGTCAACAACAGTTAATAGATAAATATACAGTATAAAAATAGAATAAAAATATTTAAAACAAGAATAAGAAACCCAGTACATTTAAAAACAGTATGATTTAGGTCAAGATTTGATTAGTCTTCCAACCCTTCAGCCTTTCATCAGCTCATTTATGGCCCTTGGAAAAAAAAACTGTTTCTCATGCGGTTTGTCCGCGCCCTCATGACCCTGAGCCTGCCTGAGGGTAGGGTGTTGAACAGGATATGGCCAGGGTGTGTGGGATCTGCCCTCATGCTTACTGCTCTTCTCTGAAGCCTACTGGAATAGATGTCCTCAAGGCTTGGGAGAGGTGCAACAATGATTCCCTGGGCAGTTTTAATTACCCACTGCAGGTCTTTTTTCTCCTCAGTAGTGCAGCTGGAGAACCACACTGTGCAGCTGTATGCCAGCACACTCTCAATTGTGCACCTGTAGAAGTTTGTGAGGAGTGTCTGCAGGAGCCCAGTACTTCTTAGGGTTCGCAGAAAAAAGAGTCTCAGCTGAGCTTTTTTCCCTATCTCTTTGGTGTTCACTCCCCAGGTCAGATCCTCCGCCAGATGCAGCCCTAGATATCTAAAGCTTTGGACCTGTTCCACCTCCTCTCCATGTATCTCAAGACTGTCATGTCTGTTGTTTTTACATTTCCTGAAATCAGTTATGATTTCTTTTGTTTTCTTTGTGTTGAGGATTAAGTTGTTTCTGCTACACCATGATACCAGTGATTGGACCTTCTCCCTGTAGGCGGTCTCCTCATTGTTGGTTACCAGCCTCACCACAGCTGTGTCATCTGCAAATTTGAAAAGAGTTTGAGTCATTAATGGGAAAACAGTCATAGGTGAATAGTGAGTAAAGGAGCGGACTAAGAACACAACCCTGGGGAGTGCCAGTGTTGAGGATGGTGGTGGAGGAGGTAAAATTTCCAAGTCTGACATGCTGGGGCATGTCAGTAAGAAAGTTCTTAATCCACTTACAGAGGTGAGAGTCCAGGCCAAGTAACAACAGTTTGTTGACTAGCTTGCTGGAGTTGATGGTGTTAAAAGCTGAACTTAAGTCAACAAAAAGCATCCTGACATATGTGTTGGGGTTCTCCAGGTGAGTGAGGGCAGTGTGAAGTGCAAGTGAGATGGCGTCATCGGTGCATCTGTTGGCTCTGTAGGCAAATTGGTGTTGGTCCAGATTAGCTGGAATGAAGGCCTTGATGCTGTTCAGTACCAATCTCTCAAAACATTTCATTATGACTGGTGTTAATGCTATTGGTCTGTAGTCGTTCAGGCATGCAACAGTTGTCTGTTTTGGAACAGCAGTCTTTAGGCAGGTAGGAACTGTAGCCTCCTTCAGTGACCTGTTGAATATATCAGTCCAGACAGCTGTAAGCTGGTGAGCACATACCTTTAGTGCACGTCCTGGGACCCCCGCTTGACCTGGTGCTGATCTAGTAGCCCTACGATTGGTTGCTCATCCACATGAGTACTGACGATGGTCTGTCCTGCACTGGCTCCATCCTCAAAGCAGGCGAAGAAGAGATTCAGCTGGTCCGGGAGAGAAGGTTCAACAGAAGAGGGTGGGCCATAGTTTGCTGTATTGTTTGTTATTGTCCTGATTCCCTGCAAACATGCTGCGGTGGTTATTTTCTTTAAAATGCTGTTCAATGCGCAGCTTGTAATTTTTCTTAGCAGAAGTGATCCTCCTTCTCAGGTCACTCTGGATTTCCTGTAGAAGAGTATATACATTTCTGTTGAACCAGGGCTTCTGGTTAGGGATTTTATCATGACACAACCGTCCCAGCAGTGATCCATAGTCCGGAGTCTCATCTCGTCCATTGGCAAGAAAGATGCTGGGCACGGCAGGTTTGTGTGGAGCTAGGTGAAGCCTGTCCCGGCTCCCAGCCCTCTTCCCCTGCTTCTGCTTCCGCGTCCTCCTCGGTCTGTGTCTCTTCCCGGAGACTCGGATTAGTTCCCTAGGCTTCGTTGGCCGAATAATCTCCACCGGGAATGTTCCAAAGTTGCCAGGTACATGTACTGAGCTGCCGTTTCTTATCATCAAAAGTGTAGATTGAGTGTACTTCACCATAAAACTGCTAAGCAAGGGAGAGTGCCAAGCCGCTGCGTGTGCCCGCGCCGCCATTTTGACATCATCGTTTCACTAAATATACCGATTGGCTGTTCACACGAAAACGCAAGGGTGTTGTTTTCAGATTTATCCACTCTGGGACCCGGTTTCAAATAATAGCGATTTCAGTCTCCCAAAACGGCAGATCCGTCTGGACGAAACGGCAATGCGATACAAATTGTTTACGTATACAGCGAAACGCATCTCCGTGTGGACAGGGTCTAAGACCATTCAAGAGTGGACTTAATGCAGTCATTATAAGTGATTAATTGAGTGATGATTAGTGATGAACGCCTGCTGTTAACAAGCAGAATCCCTGATGGAAAGATGAACAAGAACACAATAAAGATAACTACAACTGAGTTCAGCCACAGCCTAATGCCTCAACAGACTGTACTATTACGGCAATCCTATAAGATCATTACAAATCACTGTACTCTTGAAATAAACGTAGACACTGTAGTAGAGACTCTATAGCCTAGATGAGTTATGATTTTGTCTAATAAACTCATTAAGTGGAGGTGGAGCTACCATGCAAAGTGCTATACACAAGAAAAATATCTGCAAATGTAATAATATTTTCCCGGTTTAAAATATCAAATTTAGTTAAAATTTTACAATGGCGATTTACATTTAGACCTTTTATTCAATATTTTCAAAGCTTCCTAGAGTGTGGATTAGTATTTATAATTAGCTTTAAAACTGTAGAAATCTATTAAATGTCCACTTTTAGCTAAATGTGTGTGTGTTCCTTAATCATATCTCAGGGACACATTTGTGCAATATATACAAGTAACTTTGCACAATAACAGCATTAATAACTGTGTGTGTTTGACAGGTTTCTCAGCTTTACACATAATAATGCTGATTCTCTGTATCTCTGCATCTGGATCTGCACTTCTGCTCTTCTGTCTGATCTACTGCAGATCGCATACTAAAGGTACACATATAACACGAACATATTCTCATTTACTGGGATGCAGTGGGAAATGAGTTTGAACCTAATAATAATAATAACATCATCATAAAAATTTGTGTTTATTGAGTGATGATTTTACTATGTTTAATATTTACAGTTTACAGTAGAAAAAGTCAAGAAGTCAAAATATTTTGACATATACAACACAAAGATGAGATAAGACATAAGTTATAAAACATTTCTGAAGCTGTGAATGTATTGTTGAATTTATATCATCAAATTTGGAGCATCCTAAAGCTCTGTGTTATTAGTAGTTAAACTCAGGAAAACTATAAAAATATATAGACATATTGCTCATCAGTGTGCGGTAATTGGGAAAAGATGACTCTATTTTTTTGAATATTGTATATTTTGTGAATTGTGTTTTCGTGGTTCTGAGATCATCAATCAGCGTTTGATCTGATTCATCATTGTCACTAGATTCAAAGCTCTTTTTTTTCACTTTAAAATGATGGTCCAGATCACTAGTAGTTCCTGTGTAGTGATTAGTAATTATTACTATCTCAGCCCTAAATTTGATATTACTTACTGATTAGTTAAGCTTGTTTCTATATTAGATGATATCAGTAGTTGAAGTGTTAATGTAGAACTACCTATTAGTCCTGCATTACTTCCTAGTTACCTATTAATAACAGAGCATTATTCTCAAGTGTTACTGAAATGTGTGCGGACAGTTGTAACGCAGTTCAGATGTTATATATAACATAACAGTGATCTGACATGTGATGCAGTTTTATTCCACAGCAGAAGAAAAGCTACCAGCAGCCGAAAGACTCTTAGACCTCCAGGGATTCAATTACTTTCAGTGTGAACAAACCATTAGTGTTTACAAATGTTTATGCTCATGTTGCCGTCGCATCATCCAGGTGGATGCTGCACATTGGTGGTGGTTGAGGAGATCCCCCCTTCTATGTAAAGCGCTTTGAGTGTCAAGAAAAGCGCTATATAAAATGTAATGAATTATTAAATAGAATTAAATAATAAATTAATTAATCATGTCTTTCCGAAAATATTCCAATAATCTGATTGGCCTCATGTGAACCTGTATTTGTGTGATTTAATTGTGTGATAGTGTTATTATTCCTCAACATTTACCTCACATTTGAAATGAACCGTCTTTTACTTTTCAGGTTTGATTGTGCAGAATTCTTTTAACTTTGCTATTCTGGGAGGTTCAGTGGTTCTGCCCTGTCATGTTCCTCCAAACCTACTAACTGAGGATCTGAAGGTGGAATGGAGAAGAAGAAGAAGATACTCAGAGACGTTAGTTCATATGTATGAAGATGGAAAAGAGAAACAGCAGTGGGGTTATCAGGATAGAGCTCATTTCTTTACTGAACACATTAAACATGGAAACTTCTCCCTCCGTCTGAAGAAGTTGAGAGCTGGAGATAAAGGGGAATACACATGTACAGTTTACAGCAAGAGGGAGTGTGTGTTTTCTGCCAAGACAAATGTGGTTCTGGGTAAGTAAACAGATAAAAACAAATCAAACTCGACTCGTAATAGTTAATAAACAATACAGTACTGAGTATTATATATTCAGGATTTTTATTTGTATAATCAGAGCTATAGCCTAACTATATGATCAAGATTACATATTCGGATGTCATATGTTATCAGCTGGTGTCTACAGTGATATGAAATGAATCTAGACTCACCTGAAGGATTATTAGGAACACCTGTTCAATTTCTCATTAATGCAATTATCTAATCAACCAATCACATGGCAGTTGCTTCAATGCATTTAGGGGTGTGGTCCTGGTCAAGACAATCTCCTGAACTCCAAACTGAATGTCAGAATGGGAAAGAAAGATGATTTAAGCAATTTTGAGCGTGGCATGGTTGTTGGTGCCAGACGGGCCGGTCTGAGTATTTCACAATCTGCTCAGTTACTGGGATTTTCACGCACAACCATTTCTAGGGTTTACAAAGAATGGCGTGAAAAGGGAAAAACATCCAGTATGCGGCAGTCCTGTGGGCGAAAATGCCTTGTTGATGCTAGAGGTCAGAGGAGAATGGGCCGACTGATTCAAGCTGATAGAAGAGCAACTTTGACCGAAATAACCACTCGTTACAACCGAGGTATGCAGCAAAGCATTTGTGAAGCCACAACACGCACAACCTTGAGGCGGATGGGCTACAACACCAGAAGACCCCACAGGATACCACTCATTTCCACTACAAATAGGAAAGAGAGGCTACAATTTGCAAGAGCTCACCAAAATTGGACAGTTGAAGACTGGAAAAATGTTGCCTGGTCTGATGAGTCTCGATTTCTGTTGAGACATTCAGATGGTAGAGTCAGAATTTGGCGTAAACAGAATGAGAACATGGATCCATCATGCCTTGTTACCACTGTGCAGGCTGGTGGTGGTGGTGTAATGGTTTGGGGGATGATTTCTTGGCACACTTTAGGCCCCTTAGTGCCAATTGGGCATCGTTTAAATGCCACGGCCTACCTGAGCATTGTTTCTGACCATGTCCATCCCTTTATGACCACCATGTACCCATCCTCTGATGGCTACTTCCAGCAGGATAATGCACCATGTCACAAAGCTCGAATCATTTCAAATTGGTTTCTTGAACATGACATTGAGTTCACTGTACTAAAATGGCCCCCACAGTCACCAGATCTCAACCCAATAGAGCATCTTTGGGATGTGGTGGAACGGGAGCTTCGTGCCCTGGATGTGCATCCCACAAATCTCCATCAACTGCAAGATGCTATCCTATCAATATGGGCCAACATTTCTAAAGAATGCTTTCAGCACCTTGTTGAATCAATGCCACGTAGAATTAAGGCAGTTCTGAAGGAGAAAGGGGGTCAAACACGGTATTAGTATGGTGTTCCTAATAATCCTTTAGGTGAGTGTATAGCAGTGTACAGTAAATGGGATTATTGCATACACTGAAATAATTACACTTACACTTACTAATTACACAATAATTACACTTACTGATGTTCAACAAAATACTTAAGAAACATGCATTTCGTCCCTCTGAAAAAGTGCACATTTTCACTTTTTGCAGTATATTGTAATGACTGTGTTTTTTTCTGATTTGAAACTGGAAAAGTTTTCATTCAGCACATTTAAGAGCAATTTGAAACATATCTCGGATTGTTTGCTATTGAATTAATTCATGCATACAATTATAAAACTGAAAACAGATTTTTTTTTTTTTTTTTTTTTTTTTGGATATTAAACCAAATTAATTCATTAATAGGAAGTTGTGAATGATCGACCATCTGTTATGCAAGTGTGGTGTGTTTTTGTACATATATAATTCATAAGACAGTGTGTATGGATGATGATCGGTGTGTGAGGATCAGCCCTCAGTTCTCTCACTGCAATAATAAACATAACCTTCTGTGATTAACCCTTCATAAACCCTCATAAAGGTTTGGCCTTTTTTTGAAAAACTTATTTTTCTTGACTAAATCTTCTTACAGTTACTGACCTGCAGATGATCTTTTGTCCACATCTTTTCTCTTTTCTTTCTTCTTAATAGTTTTTCCACATTAACACGTTTCTATTCCTTTATAGAGTTCTTTATGTCTGGTAAATTCATTCCTCTGGGATCTTCAGTGGATTTGCCTTGTCAGGTTGACAGAAGCTTGTTACAGAAAAGTCTGAAGGTGGAATGGAGAATAACAAGAAGAACAGACTCAGAGACTTTAGTTCATCTGTATGAAGATGGAGAGAGTCGAGCAGAGAAACAGCACAAGTACTTTCATAGAAGAGCTAATTTCTCTAACAAGAAGATTAAAGATGGAAACTTCTCCCTCAGTCTGAAAAAGCTGAGAGCTGGAGATGAAGGAGTTTACAGATGTAAAGTTTACAGGGACGAGGAGTGTGTGTTTTCAACCGATACAGTATTGGGCCTGGGTAAGTGTAAAGAAGAAAGAAATGGCTGATGTATAGCCCTGATCAATATATGACTACTGTAAGGACTGGGCTAAAAGGGTGAATCTGAATAACTAAATACATCCTGCTAAAGACCCAAAAAGACTGAATTCAACACACACACACACACACACACTCTCTCTCTCAGGAATGGCCAGAGTCATAAAATGCTTGAAACATTCCTTGCCCTTCCCCCATCTCTACAAGAGAGATAACAGAACTCTGACACACACACACACACGAACCAACACACACACACATAATGGACCTTTACATTACACGCATAAAACGAGCCATTACCAATTGTATACGATATATTCCTGTATGTCTGTGTGTTTCCCAGTCCATGGTAGTTTAGAAATGATCTCCTAGCGTATCAGTGAAACTCTTGAGAGTGTGTATTATGTATTAAGATGTATCTTCATATTCCAAGTATGTGTAAATGTTGTGTTTGGTACCGTTTTAATTATCTCGTTCCAACTGATTTGGTCAGATACAGAAGATTACAGTAAAATGTATGTTTTCTATGTTTTTATCATCTTGTGGAATGATTCTGACAAATTCTGACTGGTCATAAAAGAGGCGGACACGGCCATAGTTTAACTTTGACAAGACAAAGAGAATTTGGCCGCCAAAAGTTTCGTTGAATGTCATTGGCCAGTTCGCACCTCAGAGGTGTGGACTCCAGTTGCTTGGTAGCTCGATGATTTATTTCCAGACGTTCATCGAGGCCAGCTCTGTATTGGCACTAGTTGAGGAAACAGTCATCGGTGAAATGTTTGGACCATACAAAACTTTGGGAAGTTGTGTCGGCGCATTTCCTGAAAAAATAAAATCAACCCATTGTTTCTTCAGAGGCTCTGATGAAGGAACTAAAAAATACTTTTGTGTTCATTTGTACATCCGAACACTGATCAACTGCCGTGCTTCGCTCGTTTGCAAGCCATGATATCTCTCGAGGAAAAACTCAAATCTCAAAGCTATTTCTCTAGGAAAAACTAAAATCTCAAAGCTATTTCTCTAGGAGAAAACTAAAATCGCGCCGGCGCGTTCGTACTTCCTGTTCCTCGGGTTTTCTCATGGGTGAGCCAAATTCTCCGGGCGGGCGAAGCAGGGAAAGGGGAGGTAACCTTTCCTCGTTATGACGTCATAACGAGGAGATTCAAGATCAGCGCGTCTGAGCTGCAGAGAAGAGAAAAATAGCCAAAGCTCGGTTTACACCGATTGAAATTTCTAGACATGAGGGGACCAAATATAAGCTAGGGGAACTAATATTAATGTTAAAAAACCTCAGAAAGTGAAAATTTCATGTCAGGGGACTTTTAAGCAATATAGTTACAGTAAAAATAGCATTTCCAGATTTTTTATAAAATTAGTTTGATACATTTAAGTGATAAATATAATTGTCTGGGCTGATCATATATTAATTATATTAATTATGAGCAGCAACATCTGAGCATGTATTTTTATGCTTTATCAGCTGGTTCTGGGTTTGTACATCTGAGTCTCTTTGGAAAGTAAATTCTCACTCAATTACAGGCAAGAATTCAAGAAATTAAATGATTTTAAAAGCTATTAGCAGATAATATAAATAAAAATTATCCCAATTAGTGTAAGGACTTATGGTGGTATTGACCTGAGAAACACATCTCTTCTCATCAGAAACTCATTACTCCACAATTATACACTGGTGTGGAGAACAGCCTGTTGAATGTTACTGTGGCTTCTTCATGAGTGATTCGACAGAGAACACAGACAATCAGAAAATGTTTAGAGACCCGGGTAGAAAGTATCACAACAGAAAATAAGTACTTCACATATATAATTCAGAAAACAAAGCAAATTAAACTGTGGATATCTAGTTTAATAAACGGCTTTGAACAAACTCTGATTATCTTTCAAAGATTTGATTAACTTAACAAACTTTAACCAAATCCAGTGGTTATTTCTTCTTCAGAAAGCGCTTGATGGTAATTTTCTCAGACGGGTTGATAAAAACCCTGTGTGTCTTTACTGTTGTGCAAAGCTGTATATAGCCGAACAGATTCAAGAGACTTGAGGAAACGTTATGTGCTTGTGTGTGTGACAAGACAGTGTGAGTGGATGATAATCGGTGTCAGAATAACAAAATAGACCTAACTGTTTTACCTTAACATTTCACATAAATGTTTCTTTTTCAGGATTCATTGTGGAACCTTGTTGTCACACACCTGTTTCTCTGGGATCTTCACTGGTTCTGCCCTGCTATGATGAAAGACCCACTGGAACGGAGATACTGAAGGTGGAGTGGAGAAGAACAAACTCAGAGACGTTAGTTCATCTGTATGAAGATGGAGCAGAGTCACAGCCGCAGGATTATCAGGATAGAGCTCATTTCTTTACTGAGGAGATTAAACACGGAAACTTCTCCCTCCGTCTGGACAATCTGAGAGCTGAAGATGAGGGACGATACACATGTACAGTTCACAGTGGCTTACCTCAGAATCGCAGGACGTTTTCAACCAAGATAAATGTGTTACTGACACTACTAGGTAAAGAAAAGAGGATCTCTTCTATCCTGAATCAGTGTTCAGTTATTTATATTACATCTGTGTTTCCAACACAGTTTCATTCAGTTATAAATGTAAAGGCCAGAAAGAACAGAGATGTGTGTTTTAAATAAAACTGAATGACTGATAATCAGTGTTGTGCTAGTTACTAAGAAATAGTAACTAGTTACAGTTACTAGTTACTTCATTCAAAAAGTAACTCAATTACTTTGTTGATTACTTACACCAAAAAGTAATGCGTTACTGTTAAAAGTAACTTTTTATTTACTTTAAAAAAACATTCTTTAATGTTACCATTAATGCCCTTTTATGCGTTATGGTCTATACAAACACAAAACTGACTTAAACAGAAAGTAATTTTTAAATCACTATTTTACTTGAGTCAGACCAGCACAAACTGAATATATCACAAGGATTTCTGAGGTGACTCACTATGCTGACTCGCGATCTTCACAGTAGACGCGCCAGAGAGAAATGCACATTTCATACGGATTACATAAGCAGAGAGCAGTCTGTAGTCTGTAGTCTGTTTTCTTTCGTTTTGAATTGTTCTGTTTAAAGGTAGACATGTCTGTGAGGCCAGTAGGTTACCTTATACACAGAGTTTCGGTTCATTTATGAGACGAGCTCCAGTTCACGCGCCGGCGCCTCCATTTCGTGATTATCTATCGTCTGCTACATTTACTTCTTATTTATTAAATCCAGGCAATTGGTTGATGAAACATTGATTAAAATTAAGATACAATTAATACAAAACGAAATTCGCTTTAAAGAAAGGTTTTGCTCTGCAAGTATTAAAGCAAATTTAGTTCCGCTTTCAGAGCGCGACGCGTCCGTAACGGAGAACACGTCCGTAACATTGTTTTTTCCTCATAAATGCGAACACTACAAATAAAATAAAATTAATATTTTGTTCTGTGGAGACTAAGAGCCAACCCTTCTTCATTCGGTGGGTAGTAGTTTGCGCAGTGTAATTCACATAATTACTAAACAATATTTATTTTAGGCCTATAAAATTCAGCCCGTATAAATGTGCATTTTCTAAGCTTAGAAAATGGACAAAATTCATTTGATTCTAATCATAATGTAACATTATTGTGAAATTGATTTATTTATAGGCTATTTGCTATTAGTATAGTAAAGCCTATGTTTTTATCCAACTAGGCTATGTGTGGGCCTTATGTAAAATACGGGACAAATCGCGTCCCTTATTGATTTGATACAGACGCGTCATTTTACTTGTAAATACGGGACAATTCCGTATTTTAAGGGACGGGTGGCAACCCTACCACCAACAATGCGTCGCTGCTGTAAACAGGTTAGGCTGTAGGCTACACTTCAGCCAAAATTAATTTTTTTAAAAAGTAACGGACAAACGCACCATATGGTAACGGAGTTAATTTATTTAAAAAGTAATGCGTTACAGTATGAGTTACTGTCAAAAGTAACTGCGTTACAGTAACGCGTTACTGCCCAACACTGCTGATAATGATAGTTTTAATAATTATTAAATTTGTTTAACTGATCATGTGTTATTTCATCTTTTCTCTCAGACTCAGTCTTTCGTCTTCAGATGTTTCTCGTCTTCTGTCCAAATATTCTGATGTCTCTTGCTTTTGTCCTCTGGGGGTTTTCTGAAGGTCAGTGTTTCAGGACTGCTAGTTTATCAGTGTATTATGATGAATAACTCATACATCTGTGTAGATGTACAGTAATGTGTGCTGTTGTTTCAGGACTGATGGTTTATCAGTGTATTATGATGAATAACTCATATATCTGTGTAAATGTACAGTAATGTGTGGTGTGTGTAGATGTACTGTAATGTGTGTTGTGTTTCAGGATCTGTGTTTGAGTCGGTCTTTTGTTCTGCTCTGTATCTCCTGAGGCCGCTCATGTTGCTCTGGACGGCTCCGTATATTGATGAGTGTACAGGTATGGCTGATTTATTAGTATTTATAGATTAATATAGTTTATGAATTATAATACCCATTTTTTCACATAAACTGACAGTAATTTTACATTAAATGCAATGTTAAATTTGAGTTTCATTGTGTTGCTGTTGTAAATGATATTGTGGATGTAATAATTTCATCTTTTCTGTTTTACAGGCAAGAATAAACCATGGGTTAAACTTTTCAGTTATGAGGCAGAATATATTGTTTTCTCAACTGTTTTTTACTCAGGTAAATAAATCCAAATGTAAATCAACAGTTATTATCATAAACACATTAATGCACATTAACAGTTGGACAATAATTACATTTAAATGATGTAATATTCTCAATATCCAGCCGGAAATCTTAAAAACCCATAACATTAATACTTTGATGTGGCTTGTGTTACTGTTGTATTTGTGTCATTATAACATATTCTACACAGGTTCAGCGCTGAATCTCTGCGTGACACATTTATAATGTACTCCGGTATGTATAATTGTTAGAGTAGACATCATGTAGTGACTGAGACTGAAGCTAAAGCTGCTTCTGAATCTCAGCATGTGTCAGGGTCAGGGGTCATCAGCAGCACAAAGGTCAGGGGTCATCATCAGCACAAAGGCCAAAGGTCAAGGGTCATCATCAGCACAAAGGTCAAGTGTCAGGGGTCATCATCAGCACAAAGGTCAAGGGTCACGATCAGACAGAGAATGTGTCGTAATGCTGTGTATAAAAGCATCTGTTAAATGAGAAGTGTTTTTATAATTCCTCTGATCTGTATTTATACTTTTCTTTTCTATTTTAGTAATTGTTGTCGTTTCTCTTCCTTTATTCCAGTTCTGTTTAAATCTGCCTATGACAAAAGTCTGAGTTACACTGGATTTGAACTTGTCATGATTATAGGCCTCTTTGTGATGGCGCTCCTGACCAACCTCCTCTATATTATTTTCTGTAAGTATTTCTTCAAGAGTCAGTGACATACAGTATATGAGCTGTGAAATCATGTTTGACCAGATTAATGGAGTTAAAAAATATACAAACAAAATATACTAACCATAATATCAGACCTGATTTGAACTTTTTAATGTATGAATCATTAATTGTTATATATAGTCTCTGACATCAGCAGTTCAGGCGTCCATAGAGAAACACACACACTTTATTTAATATTTCAGAAGACACACGTTACACATGTTCTGGTTATAAAGGTGATTATGATGCTTGATGTTATTTATGATTGTCATATTCATCTAAAGCAATTACGCAGTTTACATTTGAAATGAAATACAATAAAAACATAGAGGTCAGATCCACTTATCTCAGTATATATTATTATTGATCATTGATAACATTTTTGAGGGAATCAAATTCCTGAAACAGATTCTGTAAAAATACTGATGAAATTAACGATCACAACTTAATTCTTAAGAGTTTTCGAGTTTGATATTCATAAGTTTATATAGTTTTGAAGGGGAAATGTGAATGATTGTGTGAAGATTGTCTGTTTAAATTAAATGATGAATTAGTGAAGTGAGTTTTTGATTATCATGGCGTTAATTCTCAATCAGATCAAACATTTGGATGGATTTATTAATTTTAATTAATTTATTCATGTTTTTCTTACACAGTGTTGGCTTCATTAACTGGGAAGTTGAGCGGCCGGATCATTCCTATATTCGTTATTCTGACTGGTATAAGCTTTGATATTCTTCCTTCACTGCAGTTCATCCTCCTGTTCTTCAGCTTCGGGTCGACAGCAGGCGAGTTTACATGCACTCATAAATGAATGTGAATAGTTGATGCATGTAAACTCTATTAACATTATTCATTGTTCAACATTATTAAACTCAAATCAAGAGAAATCTGTGGAGATTTTCCAGACACATCTGAGATATTAAACTTCATTCACACTCACTATTACAATATATCATCTGAATAATTCATTACAGTTTATATGAGTGTGGAAGAAGAAAAAGAAAAGTGTTTTTCATAAACAATATTATTTCAAACAAGTTAATTATATTTCTACAATCAGTGAATGTGTAAACTTCACACGATGTCCCTGCCGTCTATTAATGTTAAAACTTGACGATGATTTATAATGATTTCAAGTAATCATTGAAATGATTAAAAATAGATTTCATTAAAGAATGACATTTACTGAGGAAATTACAACTGATTGTAAAACAATATTAAAGAGCATTAATAACTTGTCGATGATTTATAATGATTCAAAGCAAAGATTGAAATTATTTAAAATAATAATTAATAGAAATAACTTCCGTCATGTTGTGACAGACGAACACACACTCTTCCTCCGTGTTGAACACACACACACACACGCACGCACGCACGCACGCGCGCACACACACACACACACACACACACACACACACACACACACACACACACACAGAAGAAGCCAGAAGCCACTGATCTCAGGATCTGCATTAATATAATCTCTGCATTAATATAATCTCTGTATTAATATAATCTCTGTATTAATATAATCTCTGTATTAATATAATCTCTGCATTAATATAATCTCTGTATTAATATAATCTCTGTATTAATATAATCTCTGTATTAATATAATCTCTGCATTAATATAATCTCTGTATTAATATAATCTCTGTATTAATATAATCTCTGTATTAATATAATCTCTGTATTAATATAATCTCTGCATTAATATAATCTCTGCATTAATATAATCTCTGTATTAATATAATCTCTGTATTAATATAATCTCTGCATTAATATAATCTCTGTATTAATATAATCTCTGCATTAATATAATCTCTGTATTAATATAATCTCTGTATTAATATAATCTCTGTATTAATATAATCTCTGCATTAATATAATCTCTGTATTAATATAATCTCTGTATTAATAAATCTCTGTATTAATATAATCTCTGCATTAATATAATCTCTGTATTAATATAATCTCTGTATTAATGTAATCTCTGCATTAATATAATCTCTGTATTAATATAATCTCTGTATTAATATAATCACTGCATTAATATAATCTCTCTATTAATATAATCACTGCATTAATATAACATCTGTATTAATATCATCTCTGTATTAATATAATCTCTGCATTGATATAATCTCTGTATTAATATAATCTCTGTATTAATGTAATCTCTTCTGTCTCCAGGGTTCATGGTTGTTGCAGTGTTGCCAGTGTTGACGACAGTGGCGAAATATCATTGGGACAGTACATGTGGTCAACGAATGGGCTGTGAGTGTTTTATGAGTTATGATTATATGACTCATATAACACAAATAACATCATAATGTCATCAATCTATAATTCATAAATGCTTGTCATTATGAATGTCTTATCCTTACAGATTTTGAATTAAATGAGAGTAGAAATACAGAATAATAATCTGTGTTCAGTCGTTTTGAACATTTATGCAATGTTTTATATATAATGTTTAATGTATGTTTTTATTCAGTCAGTGTCAAACACAGATACACAGTTTTTAAACTCATATTAATCATGTTTTTCAGGTTCTCCTTCGGTCAGGAGATCAGTGTATTTAATGCTCATGTTATTGGTCAATGTTGTACTGGTGTATTTCTACATCACTACTCTGGAGAATGAGAAGGGTATGATCATATACATGTGAAACATCTTTCTGCTATATATGTGTGAGTTGATGAACACTGTTAGTGATGAAGCTGATGTGTGTGTTGATGTTCAGATCGTGTTGGATGGGTGTGTGTGATCGTGTTTCTTCAGTCACTCTGGACAGTGGTAAACTTCACACACTCATTTAAACATGGTACAGTATTAATATTAATCATCATCTCTGATCATCTTCATCTCCAGCTCTCGTTTATTCTCCTCACTCTCTTCTGTTCTTCTCTTCTGGAGAGATCGAGTCTCTACTCTGTGAAAACTATCAACATTTTAATGATAAAAAACTGTTAACAGTAATTTACTATACAGTGAAAAACGTCTCGGTTACGAATGTAACCCTCGTTCCCTGAGTAGGGAACGGAGACGTTACGTCAAATGACGACGAAATGGGGTTTCGCTTAGAAAGCCTATCAACTTCGAGTATTACAAAACAAGCCAATGGCAAAGAAATGCCATGGGTCTGCGGAATTTGCATGGCGTAACTCCGCCCCACCTCGTGGTTATATAAGGAGGACACCGGCAACATGCAGATATGTTTCCTGCTGAGGAGCCAAGACTGAACTCAGGCAATTCCCGCGGTACAGGGGAGGTGGCAGGGAGACGTAACGTCTCCGTTTCCTACTCAGGGAATGAGCGTTACATTCGTAACCGTGACGTTCCCTTTCGTAGTCACTCCGAGTTACGTCGAATGATGACGAAATGGGGTTCCCAGTCTAATCACGCCACTGGGCTGTCTTCCAGTGCCCTGCGTAAGTCTGAGATCCCTGTCTTGAGACTAGCATGGACGAAGGACTCCTACTTAACACAGGAATACCAAGGTACACTGGGAAGCATATCTCAGTGGAAATATGCAATCAGTGCCAGCCCGAAGGGGGTGGACTTAACCCTCTGGGGTCGGCAAATACTCAGTCAAACAGGTATACAGGCACACAGGCATGAAGCCTGAATTATCTTCTTTTAAATGAAGTAATTTATATAAAAAACAAATATTCTCATTTTATGAGAATTCAGAGATGTCAGTCGTCTCAGCTCATTAAAGTTCATTTGACCACGCCCACGGAGCGCGCGCTCTATTCAAACACAAATGCTCTGAGGCGATCCACGCCCACACATCAGCTGGATAAAACCATAGATCAAATACACCGACTTTACTCAGAGACTCATATTTACAACGCCGCGAGGAATAATACTTTCTTGATAATAATATTGAAAAAAATTACCTCAGAAGTGCAGGTAGTTTCATTTCGAGGAGCAACGGATATAGGAGGAGCTGAGGAATAGGTACATTCTTTTTTCTCAAGTGCTTTGTTCTAATCGCGATATGCATTTTTGTGTGTGAATGAATGAACAGCTTTTACATAACTATATTGCTATACTGAGAGGAGTAAAAATCGACTGATATATGTTGAAATAAAATATTTTTGTATAAGCAACTTATTAAACTGCAAATTAACATTTATATGCCCTAATATATCATAAAAATGATATGTTACATATGACAGACAAGATGTCGTTTTTACTGTAAAATACTGCCACATCAAATAAGCTTGTTTGCTAATTTCTGCTCATATATATATATATATATATATATATATTATGTTTTGTCAAAATAAAGTCATCAACTAAGATGTTATTATAGTGTTTGTTCTATTGTAGGCTATATACAAACTAATTAATCCGTAACTGTGAAATATGTATGATAAAATGTATACTTTAGTTTATACAAAGAAAGATTACATTTGAAATCTAGTTAAAATTTTAATTGTTGTTGTAATTGTAACCTTTTTAATAAAATAGCAAAAATATATGTACATATAAATAAATCTTAGGTAAATCTTAAAAGGTCAATATAAGCCTTCTCTTTAAATTATTTGTATTGTGTTTTATTAGTGACACATTTGGGATATATTCCAAAACTTTCTGTAAATACAGTATGAGAATTAACTGCACAATTACTAGAAATGTTTAACTTGGATATTATACAATTTGCAAGCACAATTTGTAAAAATAAATGAATAATTGGAACTGTGAACCAATTTTCTATTATATAGGCCTATATATATATATATATATATATATTGTCATTGCATTCTTGTGGCTCCGTGACACACCTGAATGAAAGGGTCATTCACGAGTTCACACTTACCAATGATCAGAGAATAAAAATGGTTATGCGTATTTGGCGTGCTGTCCTGTGGGAGGGCTCCGAGCTCGGAAATTGGGCCCGAACCCAGAGTACTCCCCCGTATCTCTGTTTAGGAAGATAACTAGGCAAGTGTGAGGAGATGGGGTGGTGGAGGGATGCTGAAAACTGTCGAGGAATATGGGTGAGTTGACTGTGTGTATTTATAGGCTTTATTTGTGCTGATTGAGTGGACCAGTTGATTACTGATTGCTTTACTTTATTGCAGATGAAAATTAGCTTCGGCTAACTCTGGAACAAAACATCTTTTCGTAAGATTAATGTATTTTGTACGTTGTCCCTGGTAAATAAATAAAGTAAAGTAAAGTAAAGTAAACCAATCTATTGTTTTATGTGAATGATTGGGCAGGATGATTTTCAGATCATTTTGAAGAAAAAACTCTAGGCGACAACATCCATTAGTCAAAAGTCTTGTGGACACATATTTAGTATGTGTTTTGTGGTCTTATTTCAGAAACTTTAAGTTTTAGTTTTTTCAATAACCATGCATAAACAATATTCTCTCAAAAACAAACATGTACATACATGTTGCTCACATATTATGGTAGCCCTGTTTGTGCTAAATAGAGTGTAATTTACACCTTTGCCAGTAATTTATTTATAAGCAACTGAAAAAGGCACAAATGTCAGTGCATGTAAAAACATCTCAAGGACCCCAAAAACACCTTAGACCCCAGAGGGTTAAGAATACACATATGACCCGAAGGGATGCATATGTAAACACTGGGGTGTCCAACCCGCAGGGTGGAATATTTCCACCCAAGGGGTGGCAAGGTGGCTTGCCAAGGGAAGACACATGCTCAGAGAGGCTTACAATGGAAATACACATGTGGGGGTCACCGGAGGGGAACCATGCACATGGAGGCACCTAGCCGACGCAAAAGCTGCCGCAGGCATAGACTCTGCCGTTGACGTCAACAGTGCTGGAGGAATTCAGGGCTTGTGGGGAAGCTTAACTGAGGAAAATATCGCACGTATCCAGTCCGTGGAGTGGAATGGCGAGCAAGCGAAGACACCTGAGCGGGTCCAGTTACTGGCTAGTTGAAGCGAGTACACCAGAGGACACAGGCTCTACTCGGAGATTATAGAATCTCGCGAATGTGTTGGGTGTCGCCCAGCCTGCAGCTCTGCAGATGTCTGTTAGCGAGGCGCCATGTGGTAAAGCCCAAGAGGAAGCCACACTCTGGGTGGAGTGTGCCTTCACACCAAGGGGGCACGGTCGACCTTGCTGCTGGTATGCCAAAGCAATGGCGTCCACTATCCAGTGAGACAACCTTTGCTTGGAGAGAGCCTTTCCCTTCAGCTTCCCACCATAACAGACAAAGAGCTGGTCTGAGGTCCTGAAACACTGCGTTCTGTCTACGTAAGCACGGAGTACTGGACAGATCAGTGCCAAGGCTGGGTCTGCCTCCTTCAGGGGCAGTGCTTGCAGGTTTACAACCTGATCTCGAAAGGGAGTGGTGGGAACCTTGGGCACATATCCAGAAACGTGAGAATAGGCCGGCCCTAATTCCAGACACGCTTTGTCAACGGAAAATGCGTGCAGGTCCCCTACCCTCTTAATGGAGGCCAATGCAACCAGGAGCGCTGTCTTAACTGACAGGAACTTAAGCTCCACTGTTTGCAGAGGCTCAAACGGAGCACTCTGCGGGGCAGTTAAAACCACTGAGAGGTCCCAAGAGGTAACGAGAAGAGGACGAGGAGGATTCAGTCTCCTCGCTCCTCTCAGGAACCTGACGATCAGGTCGTGCTTTCCCACCGACTTACCCTCAACTGGGTCGTGATGTGCGGCGATAGCGGCAACGTACACTTTCAGGGTGGAGGGAGACAGCCTTCGCTCCAACCCTTCTTGCAGGAAGGAAAGCACGACACTGATCGAGCATTTTCTGAGGTCTTCTCGGTGAGAAGAGCACCAGTTGACGAAGAGGTTCCACTTCAACGCATAGGCATGTCTCGTGGACGATGCTCTAGCGGAAGTGATGGTAGCCACCACCACCACCTCGTCGCATCCAGGAGCCACACGTGGAGGTTCCAAAGATCAAGACGAGGGTGCCATAGGGTGCCCCGTCTCTGAGAAAGAAGGTCCTTACTCAGAGGAATTGGCCAGGGAGGTGGTGTCATGAGGAGTACAAGTTCGGAGAACAAGGTCCGGGTGGGCCAATGAGGCGCAACCAAAATGACCTGCTCCTCGTCCTCCCTAATCTTGCACAGGGTCTGTGCAAGAAGGCTCACTGGGGGAAACGCATACTTGCGAAGGCCCCCCGGCCAGCTGTGCGCCAGTGCATCCGTGCAGAGCGTGCCCTCGGTCAGGGAGTAAAACAGGTCGCAATGGGACGAGTCGTGGGAGGCAAACAGATCTATCTGTGCGTCGCCAAACTTATCCCAAATCAGCTGAACCGACTGGGGATGGAAGCGGTGCAGAGCGAAATGTACTGCCAGCAACTCGAGGCAATTGACATGCCAAAGGCGCTGGGGTCCTGTCCAGGAGCCCGCGGCAGCATGTCCATTGCACATGGCGCCCCAGCCCGTGGTGGAGGCATCTGTTGAGACAACAACATGCCTGGAAACTCGATCTAAGGGCACTCTGGCCCAAAGAAAAGTGAGGTTCGACCACGGGGTGAAGGTCTGATGGCAGGTCGGAGTAACTAGTACTCGGAACGTGCCTTGTTGCCATGCCCACCTCGGGACTCGATCGCAAAGCCAGAGCTGAAGTGGTCTCATATGAAGCAAACCGAGCGCCGTTGCCACGGCTGCGGATGCCATATGCCCCTGAAAGTATTTCAGTGGAACCACACTCTTGCCCTCGAATTGTCTCAGGCAAGTCAGCAGTGACTGCGCACGCTCACTCGTAAGCTGACGCACATGGCGACCAAGTCGATTTCCATACCGAGAAAAGAGATCCTCTGCACGGGGCAAAGTTTGCTCTTCTCCCAGTTGACACGAAGGCCCAAACGGGCTAGGTGCCGGAGCACAAGGTCCCTGTGTTCGCAAACCTGGTCTCGAGAGCGAGCAAGGATCAGCCATTTGTCGAGATAGTTCAGGATGCGAACCCCGTGTTGCCGCAGCGGAACAAGGGCTGCCTCGACGACCTTCGTGAAGACGCGAAGCCCCTCGAAAGCAAACCGTAGAAAGGGTATGTGTCGAGGAAGAATGGAGACATAAAAGAAGGCGTCCTTCAGGTCGATCGCTGCAAACCAATCCTGCGGCTGCACACTGGAAAATGCGTTTGGCCGTGAGCATCTTGAACGGAAGCCTGTGAAGGGAACGGTTCAAGACGCGCAGGTCCAGGATTGGCCGTAACCCACCGGTTTTCTTCAGTACAATGAAGTACGGGCTGTAGAAGCCGGACTTCATTTCGGCTGGAGGGACAATCTCGATTGCACCTTTCGCCAGTAAGGTAGCAACCTCCGCACACATGACAGGGGCATTGCCACCCACCATGGTGTAACGGACTCCGCGGAAGCAGGGAGGAGATCGCGCGAACTGAATCGCGTAGCTGAGCCTGATGGTTCTCGCGACCCAGCGTGACAGATTGGGTAGCTCAAGCCAGGCTCTCAAAGACTGTACCAGCGGGGTCATACATTCCACCGATGTTACGCCGGAGGGGCAGCGAAGCAGAACGACTGACCCGGACAGGGGAGGCACAGCGTCCCGGCGTGGGGGTACAGTCATTGACAGCATCCTGACAGAGGAGGCCTGGCGAGGCTCGTAAGCACTGTCGTCCGCGCCCTCTGGGAGCTCAGAGATGGGCATGTTAGTTCTTTCTTTAACCACATTAGGGTGCTGCCCGCCAGGGGACGAGCAGCGGAGAGTGGAGAACAAAAGATTCTCCCCCGGCCCTCCACCGGGGAAAGGAGAGAGCCTGCTACTCTCTCCTGGAAAGAACTGGGAGCCATCTCTGAGCAGCCTGTCTCAGGAGCGCCGCTTGGCCTGGCGTTTAGCGGGGCGCGGGGCTGGGACAGGCTGGGACGCCTTCCTTTGACCACCTCCACGGCGCGGCCCGGGTGGAGGCTGCTGCTGGGGCCGAGCGGGAGGGCCGGGAACTGCTGGGCAAAGTCCTCAACCGCACCGCCGAAGAGGCAGGCCTGGGGTATGGTAGCGTCGAGCAGCTTGGTTCGCTCAGCGTCTCTCATATCAGCCAGAGGTGACGCTCCTGGACCACATTAGTGGACATCACCTGGCACAGGGAGCGTGCGGTCACCTTCGTTGCTCGGAGAGCAAGGTCAGTGGCGGCACGCAGCTCATCAAAGAGCTCTGAGTCAGTCCTACCCTCGTGCATTGTCCTGAGCATCCGTGCCTGATAAACCTGCAGGATGGCCAGAGGCGGCAGCCTGTCCCACAGCTCTATAGGATTTCGCAAACAAGGGTCGACGAAAACCTACAGGCTTTGGAAGGGTGCTTTGGGTCACCACGGGAGGAAGCGCTCTGAGGACACAAATGCTTCGCAACAGAATGTTCCACCTGGGGAACCCCAGTGTACCCATGAGCCGCGGCCTCATCAAGAGGAGGAAAAGCGGAGAAGGTCGCCGAGCGATAGCGGGAAGACAGTGGTGTCTTCCAGGACCTCGTGACCTCCTCATGCACCTCGGGAAAGAAAGGTATTGGGGGCGGAAGCTGATGGGAAGCAGCGCCCGCGGCACCCAAAAACCAATCGTCCAACCGCGACCGCTCAGGACAGGGTGGAGGAATGCACTCTATCCCGATGCTCGCGGCTACCCGAGAAAGCATGGCTGTCATTTCGGGATCCAATTCGGACAATGCTGGCATACCAGACGGCGGCAGCACAGCCTAGTCGTCATCTCCTGATGACTCGAGCCCGCCTTATGATGCAGCGACGGACATGGCATCGTCATCTGGGGGACCGAATGACACCGTTCATTCGGTACACTCACGGGTTGCGGCACGCAAGAGGGGGGTGTGGGCCGAGGAACAATCGTCGGCGCTTTGTTCCACACCGTCACCCTCAGGTCACCCTGGCCACCAGCCGAAGTACCACCTCGCGAAGAGGGTGTAGATTGGGGTGTGGATGAGGGGACTATCGCTCGAGTGAGCTTATTGAGTCTCGACCGCAGTGCAGCGATGGTCATGTTCTCACAATGAATACATGAAGCATCCACAAAAGCTGCTTTAGCGTGATCAAAGCCCAGACACACAAAGCAGCTATTGTGCCCATCAGATGACGAAACCACCCGACCATAACCAGAAGTGCACGGATGAGACATCTTTCACTGTTTTATCGGAAAGCTGTATCGTGCGTGCAACTCAAATAGAGAGGAAATAAACCCTGCAGGTGCTGAAGCGACCAGAGAGAAACAGACGACTGGCAATCACTCGAAGCATCAACATCTCGAAGAGTGAAAACTCAGAATGGCTTGTGGAGTGAAGAATACATTTGGCTCCGAAGCGAAAACATATCTGCATATTGCCGGTGTGCTCCTTTTATACCCACGAGGTGGGGCGGAGTTACGCTATGCAAATTCCGCAGACCCATGGCATTTCTTTGCCATTGGCTCGTTTTGTAATACTCGAAGTTGATAGGCTTTCTAAGCAAAACCCCATTTCGTCGTCATTCGACGTAACTCGAAGTGACAACGAAAGGGAACTGTTTATTTTCTTATACGTTATGTACATTAGGCCTTTATGTTGCATCTTATGTTGTTGATGTTAACTGCATTATTTCAGTGTGTGTGTGTGTGTGTGTGCGTGCGTGCGTGCGTGTGTGTTTGTGTGTGAGAGAGAGAGTGAATGACACAGTACAGCTTCTATATTAATATTCACTTAATCAGCTTGTGATGAACTTTGAACTTTTTTGTTTTTATGATATTTTAGTACTTCAGATTCTGGAATATTCACATTACACCAGTTAATGAAATACAGCTTTTTACTGTACATTTAAGTTTAAGTTAAATCTATATATTTAGACAGTATCTCCTCCTAGAGCTTTAAAGCTACAAACACCAAACTCTCTCACACCTTCTGTTCTGACTCTGTATTGACTATTGACTCTTTTATAACTGATCCGACTTACAGTTTTCCAAAAAATCATAGAAGTCCCATACGCTTAAAAAAAAAAAAAACTTTAACGCATAAACTTTAATAGAGAATTTAAGCTTCATCCGCTATGTATCTGTCACTGGCAAGTCTAAATCAAGCTAGTAAACATGCTAAAACATGTTAGCACAATGTTAATTCATGCTAACAGCATGCTAAATTATGTTAGCATTATACTTCATGCTAAATCATGCTAGCAAACATGGTAATTTGTGCTAATTCATGTTAACATCATCCTAAATCATGCCTGCAACATGGTAATTCATGGTAGCAACATGTTAAAATATGTTAGCGAAATTCTAATTAATGTTAACAACATCCTAAACCATGCTAGCAAGATGGTAATTGTAGTAGTAAACTTTATAGTCACTTAGTCACAAGTACCAGCGAAATTAGCCATCAACCTGTCCATACAAACATATAAACGATATGACAAGGGGGTAGACAGGACAGGAAGACAGGGAATTGAGGGGAAAAAATACAGCATGACATGAGGAGAGGTGAGGAGAAAAAGGCAACCCCCAGACTATGCTCCTGGAAGGAGTACAGTGCGGGAACAGGAAAAAAAACACCTCAGCAACATTAGCACACAATCAGTGAACTCTACAACATGAACAAGACTTGCAACAGGGGTGGGGGATGGGGGATGGAGGTAGCCCAGCACAGGCAAGCCCCCATCCTGCAGCCAGTCGGCGCTGGTCACAGACCCGCCTGTCAGACTGGGGGTACAAAGCGGCGAAGCCGAGGGATGGGGTGTGGGGCGGGTGATTGCATATCTGTATATATATGTAAGAGTTCATGTATGTGTAGGCCTGGAGAGTCGCTATGGCTGGGATCATATAGGCGCCTCAGTCCGCAGGATTGTCATAGCGATACACAGCAAGTTGCATGGTGAATAATGCTAAATCATCCTAAAATGTGCTAACAATGTGGTAAATTATGCTAGAAACGTGGTCCCTGCTGTCCCAAACGTCAATTTCAACAATTTCCAACTTTCAGACAATGCTTTTTTCAAGCCAACTTTAAAGTTTGTGTACTAATTTTACTCATCTAGTTCACTATAATGTTTCCTCAATCAAGAACAAATGTGTGTGTGAAAAAATAGTGTGTGTTTGTGTATGAATATTGTATATTACTGCCATGTTTTATTCAACTTTTATCAATGAATGATGAAAACTGTAGTATTATCTCTAATGGTGAAGATGTGAAACTGTATTATTGTCTCTAATGGTGAAGATATGAAACTGTATTATTATCTGATGATATGAAACTGTATTATTGTATGTTCCAGATCTTCTCCGTGTTGTTCCTGTGTATGTGTTTGGATCAGTCGGTGTAGTTTTACTGAACGCTGTTGCTCTGATGACTGGCCTGATACTAAAAACAGGCGAGAACACTTTCAACATCACTTACATTATATAATTACAGTAATATATCTGCATATGAACCATGAGCTTTTTGGTAAAAACACACACATTATATTGTTATTCTCATCCTCAGTTAATGGTGAAGGAGCCGTTGGAGATATGAGGATCATCGTCTTTTCCTCTGAATTCATCTTCACTTTATTTCTCATGATTTTAATGGTATTTGAACCCTGTGAGTATAACCTGAACTTAAAGACAATTACATTAATACATTCACTTCAGGGGTTTTGGTGCCTCTCGTATTTCTTTAAGGGATTTTCCTTTATAAACATGTGACCAATAATCTGACTTTAGGATGCGTCACTTTCAGGGAATAAATGCTGAGTTTTGTGTTGTGATGATTGATGAATCTCACACGTGTGTTTATTGTGTTTGAACTGTTTATTTTATTTTTCTGTGTTAAAGGTGCTCTACGTAACTTTTAGCGGCCTCTAGTGGTGATGTTTCAGATTGCAACCAAATTTTACAAGAGCGCTCGTGCTCGAACTCATAGACAATACCGTCTATTACGCAAATATCTCGGCGAATACTAGACGGATTCGGCGAGCACCGAGCTGGTTGGGACCATCTAGTCGAGCTGAAAAGAACCATATAAGTTCCATAGTTTTTGGTGGTGTTTTCGCGGAGATATTAGCAGAAAACCATCGGGCGAATTTGCGGACGCCGGTGACGTCACGATCTCAGAAGAAAATCGCTCGTATCTCTGGAACGCAAAGACCCAGAGAGCTCAAATTCGGGGGAGGAGGTCCCAGGGGAACCCTTGCCCGAACGCTAGAGTGGCGGGCCTCGGGGATGCCCCCTACCGGATCGCCGTTCGCTGGGACCCCCGATTTCGAACGGCTATAACTCGGGGAGCCGGGCGAGTTGGACCTCGGGGGTGGGCTCGTTCGAAAGGCCCCGTCCAGCACTACGAACGATTAGAGTCTTGGGAATATTGATCAAAGATTGACTGAGATATAAGCCGAAAAACGTGCACCTTTAACCGGACGTAACTCCCTGACCGTCTACAATAGACTGTATATAAGGAGAGAGGCTCGGGAGCGCGCATGCACGTCACATCCGTTGTATTTCGCGGTAAATCCGACCCGGAGACTTCACATAGAAATAGGAATACTGGCCTTCAGAGGTAATAGCAAAACTCGACAAGTGGATCATTGTAATGTGTGATTACAACCCCTTCACACACAGGCAATAAAAAAAGGATTCATTTTAGTAGAAAAGTTACATAGAGCACCTTTAAACCAGGACTCATCTAACATACAGTCTGAAGTGTTTTGAATCTGAATAATCCTGTAAATCTCTTTTTCTCCTCCGTCTCTGAACTCACAGGGATCAAACCGTGTCTGCAGTCATGTCAGGTTAGTATTTCATATTTAATGTGAATTAGACTTAGACTTAGACTTTAGTGAATTAGACTTTATTGAAGATTCAGCTGCGGTTTCACTTCATGTTAAAGTTGCACTTTATAAGATTTTATATTCATGTTTCTCTGATGCGTATGAGACTGAAGTCTTTATACAGACACACACGAGCCAAGAGAGAAATAAAACTGACTCTACATCATTTATATCAGATTTGTGAAATTCTTTAAATGTGGACAGAATGACTGACTGTACCTTTAAATAACTGTAAAAAAAAAAAAAAACATTATTGAAGATCTGTGTACATTAATGCATTAGTGAAGATCTGTGTGTTTATGAACTGTCTTGTCTTGAACACAGAAGGAATTAAAGTCTCGTCGAGCTCGAGCCGCTGGATCTCAGAATCAGGAATCTCAGGTTAGCGTCAGAATCATTGTGGATTTGAACACTTTTCTCCAGAGATGTTGTGTAGATCATCAGTGTTTCTCAATCCTCCTGGAGAACATCAGCGCTTTCCTTTATTTCACACAAAACACTTCAGATAATTGAGTGTGTCATGCCTGTAATATCAGTAATACCACATCCTGATCCTCTGCTCTGACACACACTGGGTTTGAAACGTCCTTTCCTTCAACTTAAAAACAGCAAATGCTTCTGTGTGGTAAAACTGTGTTTTCTATGAGGACTGAGAAACACTGCTGTCATACTGTTGAAAATACATGTTAAAACATTCTCTCTTATTCTGAACACAGAATCCAGCCGGTTCTGATGAAACTACAGCCAGTGGATCAAACCAGATCCAGAACCAGGACCAGATCCAGATCCAAAACCAGATCCAGAACCTGATCCAGTACCTGATCCAGAACCAGGACCAGGACCAGATCCAGATCCAGATCCAGAACCAGATCCTGAACCTGATCCAGAAGCCAGCAGAATCGCATGAGATGAAGCCTCTACTGAAGGAAGATCAGGACACTAGTAGGAGTGAATCTCAGCCGGATTCAGTGGTGTCACAAACATAATCACCAGTCAGAGAACACACTCCTGAGAAACTTCTGACTGTGATTTAAGAGCTTAATCTCATTCCCCATTCGTTATTGAGACCATTTTGTAAATATATGCAGGATGTTTAACTGTCATTGCACTTGTTCTTTGTATTCATGTAATATTGTAAACCAACTTCAACAGTACAGATGAAACTTGATCTTAAACTGCATTATTGTCTGCCTATTGCACACATCAGCTTTGAAATAAAAGAAAATAAATCTGGAAATCTTTTTTTTAGTAATGTACTTAATCTTTTTTTTTTTAAAACATTATTAAGTAGATTAAGGCCTACTCCTGTCTTAATATAAACCCTGTCTGGGAAACCGCCCCTAAAGGTTTAACAAAGTTATTCTTGCCACTATAACTTATGGCTTCCTAAAGACAAGTTTATGGGTAAATAAAATATGAATAATAAAAATATAATGAATATCAAAACACATTTAACAATGTAGTAATTTTATTATTGCACTCATCAGCCTGCAGCAGCCAAGATGATGTTCAATACAGACAGAACAGCAGAAACAAACTATACAACCAAACACCAAATTACAAAACATTATTATGTGAAAGTGAATAAAGTTATGCATGTACGTGTGAGAGTGTGTGTGTGTATTTAGTTACAAATATGTGCTGTGTAAGTTAGCCTATAATACTTTTGGAGATTATAACTTAAAACAAAAACAAATAATAACCCATATAGATAAATTATAATAATTGTATAATATGGATAATTAGCACTTAATATACATTGTAACATTACTTTACTCTAGCACAGTAGTCAGTAAAGCAATGCTACAATAAACTAAAGGATTAATAAGGTACATCTAAATGTAAGTCTGCTTTTAAAAAATATTACACTTCAATACGTACAGAATGTGCGCGTTAAGAAACACGTTCAAATTGGTCGTCTCCACACGGTAAAACTGTGCGTCTTTACACGCACTAAAGTAACACGACGAAAACTGACGCTAACACGACCAGATTGAGCGTGTCTACGCGTTCAAAAGGAACACGTACAAAATTGCCGCGTTAACGCGGACAAACAGTGCGTGTTGACGCGGTCAAATTTCACGCGTTTCGTTTAAAGACTATTGGCCCCGATCGCGTTCCATACTAGAACAAACACACACTAGCCTAGCGATGAAGCAAGACGCTCTCAGGCCTTAAGGGGCGTGGCAGGACGACGCAGTGTCTCGTTCCCTTCTCAGGGAACAAGGGTTATAGTCATAACCCGAGACGTTCCCTTTCGAGGGAACTCGAACTGTGTCGTAAGATCGACACTAAGATCGAAATACTTTGGGGAACGAATGCCCACTAGGCCACGCACCGAAGACAGGCCTGCCCCGGAGTGAAACTGATTCAGGCACTCAGCTAGGACGAGAGCACATGTGCGCCAGGCGTACTAGGGAGGTGCAGACTATAGAACCTAACAAAAGTGTGTGGGGTAGCCCAACCGGCCAGTAGCACCTCAATGCAGTACATGAGATCCACGGGGAGGAGTCGGATCAAGATCCAAGGGGTGGAGATGGGTAGGATTAGGGTTGGGTTTAGGGATTAGGGGTGGGTTTAGGGATTAGGGGTGGGTTTAGGGATCAGGGGGCGGAGTTGGGTAGGTTTAGGTGTATGTAAGGTGGGAGGAGTCGGATCTGGATCCGACTCCTCCCCGTGGATTTCATGTTCCGCAGTGAGGACCATCTCCAACCGGCTGCCTCACAGATCTCCTGGAAGGGAGCGTCCCCAAAATGTCGATCTTACGACGCAGTGTCGCGTTCCCTTCTCAGGGAACAAGGGTTATAGTCATAACCCGAGACGTTCTCAGAGTAGTTCGAGAAATAGGCTCTTTCTCAATTGATCCACTTTTATGTCCTGAAAGAAACAAACGCTCCGTCAAAAGTCAATAATTCTCAATAATTTATGGGTTATTCGTCCGGGTCCGGACAGAACGGCGGCTGGGTCCGTATCCGGACCGCGGTCTGCCTATTAGTGACTTCTGCTTTATTGTGTATTGTATGTTCACACATATGAATATACACACATTCACGGAATGAGTTACATCAGATTTCTTGGTACCAGCATGCTTTGCTTCTTCTTCTGACTGAGGTAAGGAAATATTAAATTAAGTGTTTTGTTCAATATAGGGGAGATCTGTTAGTTTTTAATGCTCTCTATATATATATAAAAAAATTAAAAGTTTTATGGTAGGTGTATACTATTTGGATTTTCTGCGGAGCTGTCGTACAACTTGTGCTACCCGCTCATGTTGAAACCAGAAGTCTTCGCTGTTATTTTTAGTGTATTGCGCGCTGCTCTCAGGGCAGGAGCACTCAATAGATTCAAATCGCTGTTATTTTAGTGTATTTTGTGCTGCTGTCAGTGTAAGAGTACTCAATATAGGTTTAAATCGCTGTTATTTTCGGAGCACTATGAAGTAGGGTATTCCTGCAATACTGGAGGCTGCAGTTTCAGAGGACCCTATTTTTTATTTTTATTTTATGTATTAGCAGTTTATAATATTTTATAGCACTTATTATTCAATTCTGTATTTATTATTTTTCAGGGATAATTTAGTTGTTTAATTGTAAAATTCAATTGATATATTGTCATAATAACCAACCCCTCACCCTACAGTAAAGTTAGAGATTGAAGCCCGGATGTGTTTTCATACAGGCCAGACTCAATCTAGTGTCTCACAAGCCTCTTCCATGACTGGAGTCTGTTTATCCACTGAAATATTTAATCAATTAAAGACTATCCAAACCAGCAGAAAAAAATATTTATTTGGGGCAATATTTTTCTGTATCTTTTAAAACTGTTGATAAACACTGAGGGCTACATTTGCACTTCAGTTTCACTGCACAACCACAGGCAGACACTGAAAGCCTCTCACATCTCACAGGACATGATTTTTATCTAATTACACATTTTATCAACAGCTTATTAATATTGTTCATTTTTATTTTCTGCTGGCTTGGATTGTCTTTAATTGATTAAAATATTTCAGTGTTAATTAAAGTCACTAAAGAGAGAGATATCGGTCTCATTCACTTTCACTTAAAGCTGCCGGCTGCAAATTTTTTTGATCATATTCAGTGAAATCGACACTATAATCCGACAGAACAACATAAATAAAGTGGTTTTAGAAAAAACCCCGAGCTTCTAACTCCACCTGGAGCTTGTTATTTGTTTTGCAAAAATCCACAGCTCCCGGTTCATCATGTCCAATCAGCGCAGGGGGGGGGGGGGGGGGTGAGATCTGACTGTCAATCACAGATCTGGCACACACCACCCCTCACACACGTTACAATCACATGCACACGCTTCGGGGTATTACCTTGGTCCGTCCGCTGGAGTGTAGAAACATCCGCGGGGACATAGTCTTCATCCGACACTTGTATCTCGCTTTCAAAACACTAACAAATCAAGTAAGCTCATTTAGAGTATAAATGACGTTAGCAATTGCAATCTATCGCTAGATTAGCCAGGACAGCATACCTCCAAATACTCCATGGTGTTGATGGATGCTGATGAGACGGGCGCGTTCACAGATAACCTGGTGCACGAGCATGAACTCGGTGGGAGGGTATCCGTTGATAGTGGGGGAGGGGCATGAGAGTTGTAAACATTCAAAATTTTGCCTAAGTCCACTCAATCTGCCAGACTTGCCGACGGCAGCTTTAATGTTTTTAGGCTATTTGCTTCAAGTAGTGATTGATTAAACTCATTTCTCTGATCAATCTCATTGTTATTGGCCATTTTTATTTTCTGCTGATTCTGCTTGAATCAGGAATAATTTTAGTTCTGAAAGCCATGAAGCATTATGTTTGCTTTTTTGAGCTTTCCATGTGGTTCATTTCTCAATAGAGCTTTTAAATGCCTAAGTTGCGTTAGCCGTTTTTCGTCTAGCATAAAGGAAATGAAACTAGTTGTCTGGTTTTCTTGTGAAACATATTTGTGACCCTTAGTGTGACTTCCTTTCTTTCTTCTCTGACTGCAAACCACTCTCTGTGTGGCAGAACAACCTTCTTGCAAGAATAAAAACGTATAAAGACACTGGTTGTTTCTCCATTTCAGCCTCACCATTATTAAAGTCATATTTGTTTTGAGTTTATACAAAATTAAATGTGTAATATGAATAATTAGTGCTCATAAACGGCTGTTGAGATAGTATTCTGAAGTGAAACTAGTAAAGGCTTTTTACCCGGTACACATTCCTTACAAAAACACTTAACAAATGGATTGGTTTACAGATTAACAGGAAGTGACAACAAAGAAAAAGAAAGACACAGAGGAAAAACTCGTAAAAATCATTTAATTAATTTAATCACAAGGCCCATCTGCAAGAGACATTTAGTAATATTTTGATGTCTATGAAATTAGACAATGATATTACAAATGACATATTCTGCCCAGTGTTCTCAAATAAACAAAAATTGTGCATTAAAGACAATATTCAGGGTTCTCAAGTTTTATCAAAAGCTTGGAGTGAGATCACATGCGGTTAGGGGAGGAGCCTAAATGGAGCCCCGCCCCCGCCTATCCCCGCCCCCAATTTTACCCATTGTTCATAATTAACCAGCAAAAATTGAAATAATAACAATTGGTAAATCTGATAAATGACAGAGCAATTCATCACATCAAATATAGGCCTACTCTTTAATGTTATATTTCAAAATTAGGCTACAAATATATAACAAATTGCTCCAAAATGTTTGGAAAAACAATATTTTTGCATTTTTCCCTGACATCTTTGAAAAATACAAATGCAATGGCAATGATTAGGCTAATGTATGTTTTGACAGGATATACAGTATTACCAAGAGCACTCTGCTTTAGCCTTAATGTAACTAGAAATACTATTAATACAGTATAATATAGAATTTAAAATAAACTGAAGAAATACATCTTCATTCCTTCCCATACCCAATAACATTTCCTTAGCCAAACTGAGCCAAAGCTTCTGGCCTGGTTGCAAAGCAGTTGTAGAGTTTTTGACTGCATCAATAATACGATGTGCTATATATAAAATGTTCTAGTCTAAAAATGTTAGGCGAGCTTTCTTCCAACTTACTTTCTCCATCACGACGTGTGTTCGCGCGATGTCGCGGTGGCCGAACTTCCGTGTGTGTTCGCGGACTTCGCGCGTCTATAAGTTGCCTAGTAACGAACGCAATCTGGCCGAGATGCGGACGCGCTGGCGGCAGGAAACTTATCTTTGTGTGCATGCGCCTCGCCTCGTATACAACGTTATAAATAAAGTTTGCAGGACAACTTGGTTGGCATTGCCTTTTCAGCGTGAGATATACACGGTGTGGCGTGTGAGCGTGTGAACTGGTTGAATTGCGTGTGTCTCACGGCCAATGCGTGAGACTTGAGAACCCCAATATATATTGAAGTACAGCCTATAACTGAAGATGTGAAATTCTCTAATAAATGTCTTACATTGCCTCCCCTGGAGGAGTTATATATAACAAAAAGGACTGATAAATATGACATTTTTATGGACGATCTCTTAGTTGCCCGGCTCCATGCAGATGAACCAAGCTAAAACCCTGCACAAAGCCAAGAAAAAAGACAAAAGGAAGAAGAAGTCGACCATTGACCCTACAGCACGACTTGATCTGGCAGAGCAGGAAGATGATAACAACAATTCGGAAAATGGAACAACTGAATAAACAACTGATGCATGTTGTAAAAAAGTTTGTGTTAATGAGTCAACTTAAATGTCCCAAATGTGAGATGTTATGCAAGAGAGAGTCGCATCTCTAGAGATGCAACTTTGCCCTGCTGTCTGAACTCTGAAGTGTTATTTTTAGTTCGCATTTTCTTTCCTTTGCTGTTAGTGCATAAGCGAAGCAGATGTTACAACTGTGACCTTTCTGCATAGATAAAGTAACGCTTCTTAAGAGGCCATTGTGAGGCCAGAGGCAGGATGTGGTTTTCACACCTGTAGGAATAACCAGTAGAATAGCACTTAACCCATGTGTGTAGAGTCTTAGAAGAATAACGACTTTTCTGTCTTCTTTTCTTTTGCTCAACAACAAGTGTAAGTGTTTGCTGCTTTTTGCATAGGCCTACCTTGTAAGGAATTATTGCTGAATTAGGACTGCCACCCCTAATGCTTAAAGACGGCCCCAATTTAGTCATATAAAAGATTATGTTTCCTGTTTTTTGGGGCCGCAACTTTTCGAGGTGAAGACTATATACGCTTTTCTTTTACTTTTCTGTTTTTTGAATTTATTGTCTTTGTATCATTCTGAATTTTTTTGAGTAAAACGAAACCATAAGTTTGCTGATTCGAAAACCTCTTAAAATCAGACTCAGAGTGATTTTTTCCTAAAAATATCTTTATGTGAATTGAGATATTTTATACTGAGCAAAGAGCCCTATGACACGAACCCAAAACTGAGCTGGGACGGACACCGCTGAGGATCCTATTCCACTTCCCAACATCAAGAAATATCAGGTGAGCATATGAGGAAATGTGATTTGGATTGCATGTGAATGATATGAGGGAGGTTGTTAGGGATTACAGCGGTATAAAAACACAACAATATATATATATATATATATATATATATATATATATATGTGTGTGTGTGTGTGTGTGCTATTGGCGAAACTGTTTTTCCTTCATCATTCCTGCATCAACATTTTAGTCTCTTCAAGAAATGTGACTTCTTGTATTACAAGCAGGATTTCAATTCAATTGTCATATTTGATGTCCTACAATAGCCTGTAATGTCACGCTGCCTTAACAGAGCCACCAAAATCAGAGTCAATTCGTGATCCAGGGTCACATTTTATTATTATTTTATTATTAAGTGTTGTGGACAGCGTGTGTTATTTCTACAGCTCGTCATTTTTCCTGACACGTGACATCGCTAACGTATTTTCTTATTGAACTGATTCTGATTGGCCAATGCAGGTGCCTGAATGAAACTCCTTTCACCAAATTTGAGAAACTTCGACACGCCCATTCTTACTCCGAGCGGCAGCGCGAGACCCGTGCTTGCGTTCATTTCAGAGCCAGCGTCGAGTCTTCTGAGGCGAGGAGAGCAGTTCACGGTATTTCTCACATTTACACAACCATCACACACACTTTATACAGTTTGATTAATAATACATGAACATTTAGTGCAGCAGCGAGCATGAGGAGCATGAGTTTAAGATCTGTGAGGGGAATCAATCTCAAGTGTTGCCACTTTATTTCTACTCTTTTTATCTTTGACACATCACATTTGTGATGTGACAACTGAAAACTCATCTCTTCCGGGAGCACTTAACATAAAAAAATAAAAATCCTTTCCTCTAAATCCTCGCTTGCCTGGCTTATGCTACTCCGAGCTATGTCGGAACTTTGTATTTTGAGCACTTCTTGCGTTGCTTTTGCCTCTTCACGATGACTCGCTTGGTTTAGTCCTCAGTTGTAAGTCGCTTTGGATAAAAGCGTCTGCTAAATGACTAAATGTAAATGTAAATTTGTTAGTTAAGTTACATTATTAAAATGTATTGAAACAGATTTACATTCAGCCTATAATAAGCTACGTGAAACATTTTAAATCTATATTAAAATAGAGAAATGTAGAATTGCGTTATATGCTCTGTATTTTTAAAAGTTTTTAATTATAAACATATTTAAAGATCTAATTACTTTATTGTAATGAATATGGTTATTAGAAAATAGAACTATATTTAGATTTATATGGACATATTATTGTGTCGTTTCTTGAGTGTCATTAATGATTTTGTATTATTGATATTTTATGTCATATTGTGAGAAATAACAGTATTATCTTTCAATAGGGGAGTTTTACAGGCTTGTATCCTGACTCAAATAGTGTGTTTCTAACTGCAAACTCTCAGAATAAAGTGAGATGATCTGCTGACGATCCTGTATGGCTTGTTGAATGAGTGTTGATAGTCTGAGGCTCATCAATCAATATTAACAGATCTGCTGAAAACACGTTACACTTAAAGGGATACTCCACTTTTTTGGGAAATAGGCTCATTTTACAACTCCCCCAGAGTTAAACAGTTGGGCTTTACCGTTTTCGAATCCATTCAGCCTAAAATGAGCCTATTTCCAAAAAAAGTGGAGTATCCCTTTAAAGCTCATTTCACTGGTGTCAACAGACTGAGGTATTTGTTGGTGCTTTCAACAGTTTTTTGTTGTTGTTTTTCTTTCCAATAGGGATGTGCAAGACTAGTTGACTAAATGGTACTAGTCAACACTTTAGGGTTAGGGTTAAAGGGTTAGTTCACCCCAAAATGAAAATTCTGTCAGTAATTACTCGCCCTCATGTTGTTCCAACCACGTAAGACTTTCGTTCATCTTCGGAACACAAATTAAGATATTTGTGATTAAATCTGAGAGCTGGATCACTCCTCCATAGGCTTCTAAGGGATTGAAACTTGACAGCCCCGAAAAGTCATTAAAGAAATCGTTAAAATAGTCCAAGTGACTACAGTGGTTCAACCTTAAGTTTATCAGGCGACGAGAATACTTTTTGTGCGCAAAAAAACAAACTCCTTCGAGGCCCACAGAGATTGAAATGAATACTTTCATTTCAATCTCTGTGGGGGGGTGGGGGTGGGGTGGGGTGGGGTGGGGGTGGGGGGGGGACTAATCCCCCCCCTAATGAACTAATCCTTTAACAATAGTCGTTTAAACAGAAAAAAATACACAGGATTTTATTGTTCAAATTACTGTTACTTTTAATGTTACACCTGTTTCACACATACTCACGGATCGTGGTCCAAAGCGTTCCAGGTGTATTTCTTCTGTACCGAGTCTATTTTTGCTGAATTAAAGTGACAGCGCACGGTTTGTGGTCAAAATGAACACAGATTGACATGAAAATGTAGTAATCTCTATTTTTTTCAGTCTTATTTTTACTCTAAATGTTTTGTTTAGCTTTCCTATGCTTTACCTCAAGCATAAAGTAAAAAGATGACTGTGAAAAATAGTAGTATAATTTAATTAAATACAATTATGGTGAGATCACTAAATTTACATGTCAATCCTTCCTCATTTTGACCACGAACTATGCGCTGTCACTATAGTTCAGCTAAAAGCTGCACTGCTGTATTGCAAACATTCTGTGGTTGAAAACACTGAAAAGTTGTGATTTATGACAGACTGGCCGCTGGCTCAAAACCACAAACATAGCTGTAAACTAAGGTACGCCCATCAACGTACAATTGTAGGGAGGCGTCACCACGCGACTGTCGTGTCGCAAAAGTGGATCTCTACCGTAAGCACTAGCTAACACGCGAAAGCACATTTGAATTTAGCAGTTGATGATCATGTGATACACCGACCGTTCCACTCACATCCGTGTGATCATACGCTCGTACGGAATTCAGTGATTCCTCTGCGTACCACTAGAGGGAGCCTGAATACCACTAGTAGTATGCGTACTACCACGCTTTGGGAATCAGTGCTCTAACCTGTTAACATGGAAAAACGGACTATGTGTGAAACAGGCGTTATTCGCCATTTGTGCGGATCTCATAAGCTATGTTTCCATCGACACGTTTTTATCCGAATTAAGTGATATCGAATAAAAAATGCCTTATGGAAACAGTAAAATTCGCTTGAATTTCATGAATATCGACTCAAATGAAATACGTTCGGTCTCATCGGATTTTATCTTGATCGATATACGGCTTATGCGATAAACGCTGATGGAAACGTTATTTGCCGAATAAATAATGAATTGCGATTAAGTTTTAGGTCCTTTTATGGTTGCAACACGCCACAAAACATAGAAGAAGAAGTTTGTTCATTTCCGCCCAGTATTTCCGCTCTGTTTGCGGCTTTGCGCACACATGGCCGGTGTCAACAAAGACAGATGTAAGTGGACAAAGCACAAAAATGCTTCAACCAAAGGGTTTCCGTGAGGTGTCTCTGAACCACGATCTCCCAGAACTGTTTGGAGCGCTGTCGTTCCCACACCACAGGCATTTACGTGCATCTGCATCATCATAGCAGTGTTGATACCGTCGTTGTTTTCTTATTATAGCTTGTTATTACATGGCTTGGTTGAATTCTAATGTAGAATGCTGTGTGTTATTTCTTGAAAACAGACAGCTGCTAAGTATAACACACCGTTGCCATGAAAAACAGCGTTGCCATGGACGCAGTTCAGAGACGGAACGGACTATTTTCTTTAGCGGAAGGAGTACAATCGTTTTTAAATCAATAAACTCCTTTTTAAATCAATATTTTGTGTCAAATTATTTATTTATTTGGTAGGTAACGTTAGCCATGTAATAAGCGGGATGTAGACAACCCCCTTCAGGCTAACAACCGCCTCGCTATACATCATCCCTTACATATGTCGCTATCAGCTGGCACTTAAGCACTAGGCTACAACTTGCAATATTGATCATTTGTTGGCAGATGCGCCATCCCTTTTGTCTAGCAAAACTTTGTTCGCAATGTTTGCTTGAATGTTGTGCGATTCAGCGCGAAAATGAATGGAAACACCTTAAAATGTCTCAAATCAATTCGATATACCAATTTGATCGCAAAACAGCATGTGACGTCATTACGCACAGGTTTTTATTCGCTTTAAAGCCGTTGGATGGAAACACACTTTCACCAGCTTAATTCGCATGAGTTTTTTTACCGAACTTCAGATGATTCGATTGACAAGTGGATGGAAACATAGCTATAGTTTGATTCATAGATTGAAGTGCTCAAATGGACCACACACAAGTCTTTACCCAGCAAACACATTTACATTGTGGCAACGTCTGTGGCACGTTGCATTTCTGCTATGGCAACGTCGCTGTCTACGTGCTCGCAACATTGTAACAACGTATAATTGTAAGCGTTGCGACAGGGCTGTAGCGCGACATTCAGAAACTGAGAGACGCCGTTCTGACACTTACATTTTTTAATATGCTAGATATAGATATCCCCCATTTAGCATGTTATGTTTAGTGGTTAATTTTTAATTAGTCATATGTTAGATAATTATATACTTTTAAAAATATTGTCTATCCTTATTTATGTGCCTAACAGTAAATTAATTATAATCAACACCTGCACGTGTACACTTTGAAGAGTAAAAATGACATAGAATAAGGTTAGCTAATTCAACTTTATTAAGCATATGGTAATCAAATTGCACTTCCAAAAGTCATACATTTGTGAGGAAAAAAAACATATTATATACAGGGAGTGACTAACGTTAACTAGCATGAGCAGACATGAGAAAATCTAGCAAAGAAACGAATGAGACGACAAATCAAAGGGAAAATAAACACGTGTGCGAGCGGTTACACTTTTTTTTTCTTTGTGCATTTCCAAAAAAAGTTAAAAACATTAACGTGCAACAAGTACGCGCTTTTTATTTAAAAGTCCTCCATTAAGTGTCATAAGCTTTTTTTAATATCAAAGAAAACTGCAATGGTATTCTCTCATTATAAGTGCTTTTTTTTGCATCATTGTCAAATAAAATCAGAGCATCCATTTTAGATCCATTGTACATCTGACATTTTGTCATTTTATAATGTTAAGCTCTACTTCTGTAGTTATTTTGGTGAAAGTAACTCAAAAGTACTATAGGAGTAATGTAACGCATTACAATTCTGAGACAGTAATATTGTAAGGTAAAGAATTACTTTTAAATAACAGTAACAAGTCATCTATAATGTATTACAGTTTGGAAGTAACTTGCACAACACTGAAGAGGACAGTGAGAACATGAGTGATCCAGAACCCTGCAGAATGAAACACACTGATGATCCTGAAGAACAAAGAGGTTGGTGTTTATTCCTCATTCATTCATGATGCTGAAGAACATTCATGTTAGAAACAATCAAGCACTTCATCACATTTAGATATGCAGTCAAACTATAAAATAGGTACAGGTTTTTAACAAATGGTCAGTACTTGGTCTCTCCATTCCGTTCAATATGGATCTATAAGTTTGATGACATCACTCTGCACTTCAGCTTCTCATCAGATTTCCTGTCCAATCAAATGCTCTCTAGATTCTGAAGCCCCGCCCCCTTCATTATGAACAGACGCGGAAGCTACAGCTGAACTCACAAAGTCACTTGTTCACACATTTACTATTTTCTACAGGATGAATGGAATATCGTGCACTACTGTTGGGCGATATGCTCCATTTTCATATCGTCCTATCATCAGCCTGTGAGATCGGCGATACACAATATTATCGTGAGGGGGGCGGGGCTTACTTATTTGATTATTAACTTGCTTATTTACTCATTAATTTGCTTGTTTTATTTCTTCGTTCTATATATGATAATCTTTTTCTATTTTGCTAGCAAAGGTGGAGTGTTTATTAAAGGAACACTTCACCCATTTGCATTAGACTTTGTATCTTTAGAAACCCAGTCACATTTTCGAATGGTCATGGTTTATTCCCTTATTTTCCCCTGAGATGGGAGAAATAAGGATTTAAGTGTTCCACTTCCTGCTTTTTATGACGCAAAAATCGTCATTTTGCATCATAAAAAGCAGGAAGACAATTTCTTTTAATAAGGGTAAGACTACAAACACTAACTCATCATTTATCCAGGGGGTGGGACCCACTCACGCTACAGACCTATTACAGATCAGTGGTTGGGACTTCACTTGCAGATACAGAAAGCAATTATGTTCTGTGGAGAAAGCTGAGTAATAGGAAAAAGCTCAGTACGGGTTACCATCGACTTTTTCCCGGACATGTCCGGCCGTCGAGATCGTACAAAATCTCTGGGATTCAGCTTTTGCTTTCTGCAGTTATTGTTTACATGCACACCGTTTGTTTTAATCTAACTGAATTCATTCCGATTGGTGAATCTCAATGTAGTGTTTACATGAACGCTAAACAAGTGATCGGTTGATGTGCGCTTTAACATTGCTAAGCAAATTCCCGCTCCTCCGTGAGAGATACGAGACCGGTGCGTCTCACAGGTGTCGGTCATCAGTAATCACGCCACCGGCCTCGCGCTGTTCTCTCCCGCGGCCCTCACTCGTCCTGCTCGCCACAGTAAACATGATGAATGGCGACTGTAGAACGCAAAAGCCGAATCCCGGTCATTTTGGGCGATCTCGAAATCCCGGGCAGACTCATCACGGAGACTCACTAGCAGCCTACTACTGCGCTTGTTCCCGGTAGGCGTGGGCTCCTGGGGCAGCGAAGCAAGTGCATTCTTGGAGTTGTTGTCTTTCATCCACATAAGCCAAAAATACATTTTCTGGCTTTTCTCAGTCTAGAAAGCTCCAAATTCAAAAATAATTTCACATTTCTTCTACATAAATGAGCCATTTTAAATACACATTCATCTTTCCAGAGGTGAAGTATCCCTTTAATAAGCTACATCAGGTTATTTCCCGGTATAGTGAGGTAAAAATCATTTTTACCAATCATTCATAATCATTTTTTAATCTGACTGAGAGTTTGCCGGGGCTTCAGCCCCGAATGTTTTTTGAAAAGTTGACTGACAAATATGAAACCGGACAATAGTCTTTGTAAACCCCCGAAATCATAAGTTGCGCGCACTCTTCAATATCACGCGCAAATGCGACACGCCCTGTATCACGCAAAATAAACTACGAGTGTTCTGTTGTCAATTAAGCATTGAAATAACCAAAAGGGAGATTAAAGCTGCGTCAACTCTGTCTGGGCTTTTGTATTATTTTGTAGGCTAAATAAATGTTACACATTTTGGCGTAGTCCTACTCATTTTTCATTATTAATGTGGCAATCCGATCGGCTTCTGGGTTTCTAATAAATAATTTAGGATAATCAAGAATTTTGTGATAGTCGACTACGCCACCCTGACTCAATCAGGGAATTTACCCAGTAGTTACACTAGGCCACACAGGTTCGTGTGTGCCAGGGAGGTCAGAGATGCAAGTGCAATCAGGTTACAAATAATCTTTTATTGCCATACAAAATTGTAAAGACACACAGTATTTCCTCTTTTTAAAAACCAGGGCACTCGGCACATGTACACATGATAACACTTGGAAAAGACAGATCTCAGGGTGCAGCACTAATGGCTCATACAACACAGTCCCCTACCCACAAGGGTAGAAGGATCTTCAAGGAAACTGTTTTTCTTACCCACAAGGCAACCCAAAGAAAAGAAAAAAAAGAAAAACATAACCCACCCAGGCTGGGGCTACAGACGGAAGGACCACTTATAGGCTTTTCCAAAAGCACAATCCTACTCACACACACACTCACACGTCACCGTGCACTTAAGTCACACACCGGCACTTCAAAAGTGTCACCCCACAGCAGCACCACCATGCAGAGAAGGTCCTTCCGCCAAAGCACCTCAGTCCCTGGGGAGAAACAAACAAACAGCTGGGTTTAATACATCCCTAAAATAACCAACATTAACAAAGCCAAACATACAAATATACATGATCAAGGTCGCAAAAGATCAACTGATCTTTGAAAAAGAAAACCACACGTAATTAAACAAAAGGAAAAATAAACAATAACGATAACGACACACGCACGCACACACACTTAAATGAAGCTAAACTAATCACAAACACACACGGTAAGCCTAGGAAGAATAACAGAAGTTAAGGCTGTTGCAGCACACACACATACACACCCACGCACACTAGTGCGCGTCCAACTATCACTCAGATTATGATTTTCTCGGTCACTTGTAAAAAGGAAAACAGAAAGTAGACAGTAGAATCCCGGCAACAGGCACATCGACCCACGCCGAATCACAGCAATAGGGAAAGCAGCACGAACACTGCAGTTTATCGAGAGGGGCTCAGATTCCAACGAAGCCCAATCGCTGCCGGTACGGAGAGAGAGATCATGACGGAAACCCGTCCGGAGGACGAAAGTGTCATGATTCTGCCATCATGTCCTTGATTTTTCCTAGTCTTGTGGCAGGATCATGACAGACCCATGTTTTGTGTTACAAGCGCATGGTCTGTTGTCACGTTACCCCGCCCCCTTGTTATCCTCGTCTTGTCATTATTGTCTTGTCAGTTTCACCTGTCCTAGTCATTAGTGTTCCTTACTTAATCCCCTTGTGTTTGCTGTCCTGTGTCGGTTCATTGCTACATCTTACCTGTGAGTACCTTGTGGGAATTCTTGTTATTGTGAGCATTTGTTGGAATTATTGTTTGTTTATTGTGCAGTCATAGTTTAGTCTTGTCAGCCTAAGAGTCCTTGTCCTGTCCGTGTTTCGCCCCCTCGTGGGTTTTGTTTTCCTGTTTTTGTACCAATAAACCTTGTGTTCATTGAACACTGTCGGGTTTTTCCTGCCTGATGTCCTCCTAAACCGCTACCTCATTGCGGGTTTCAACTCTCCTCCACCCCTGGCTGAATGGGAGAGCCTGGTTTGCCATTCGTTCGCTGATGTGGGGGATTGTTTATCGAGGAGAGAGTCCCGGGGGTCCATCTTGTCATCACCACCAGTCAAGCTGCCAGTGATACCGGAGGGTCGTGTCCTAGGTGTTGTTTCCCAGGGGAATCAGGCTGGTCCCACTTCCACTCCTGAGACGTCATCCGGACCCGAAGGTCTACTCGGCAAGCGAGGGAGACGGACCTCTTGGGAGTCAGCATCAGAGTCCTCCGTGACGGAATCAGCCCTCCTAGAGACTGATCTTCTAACCCCAGACACAGATCCCGCCATGGTTCCCCAACCACTCACCAGTCCGCCAACGGCATCTGCACTGCGACCTAGGAGGAGGAGGAGGAGGAAGAGAGCCTCCCATCCTTCGTTTTTGCTTGGTCCTGAGCCCGCTGCTGCTAGCGCTGTCCCCGAGCCCGCTGCTGCAAGCGCTGTCCCAGAGCCTTCTACGGATGGCGCTGTCCCTGAGCCCGCTGCAACTGAAAGCGCTGTCTCAGAGCCCGCTGCAACCGGAGGTACTGTTCCTGAATCGGCTGCTGAGGGCGCGGCTCCAGAGTCTGCAGCAGTAAGGGCTGTTCCCCAGCTTACAGTCGTGAGTGCTGCAGAGAGGGAAGCGGCCGATTCAGCTGCTAAGGCTGGTTTGCGCTCCGTTTCAGCTAATCAAGAGATGCCGGTCGTCATTGCTGCAAGAACCCTGTCAGAGTACTTGTCCCGTCTTGTCAAGATCCTAGAAGTCCCTGTCAACTCATCTATTTCCAAACTCTCATTGTCTGAGATTGCTGTTCCTGAGTCGGCTGCACGGATTGCTGTTCCTGAGTCGGCTGCACGGATTGCTGTTCCTGAGTCGGCTGCACGGATTGCTGTTCCTGAGTCGGCTGCACGGATTGCTGTTCCTGAGTCGGCTGCACGGATTGCTGTTCCTGAGTCGGCTGCACGGATTGCTGTTCCTGAGTCGGCTGCACGGATTGCTGTTCCTGAGTCGGCTGCACGGATTGCTGTTCCTGAGTCGGCTGCACGGATTGCTGTTCCTGAGTCGGCTGCACGGATTGCTGTTCCTGAGTCGGCTGCACGGATTGCTGTTCCTGAGTCGGCTGCACGGATTGCTGTTCCTGAGTCGGCTGCACAGATTGCTGTTCCTGAATCGGCTGCACGGATTGCTGTTCCTGAGTTGGTTGCAGAAAACGCTAATACTGAATCAGATATGAGAAGCACTACTTCCGAGTCTGAGGTGAGGAGCTCTGGTTGTACTGAGGAGTTCTATGACCCCGTTCCAGCTCCGCAGCCTGCTGCAGCATCGCCTCTCTCCTCCCCACGGCCACATTCTACACCCCGTCATGTTTTCTGCTGTTCCCCCGGTCACCCCCGTCGCTTCTCAGCCCCGGACTGTTTCCCCAAGGACTTTTCCTCATGTGTCCCCATCCAAGTCTGCCCTAATTCCTCGTGCTCAGCCCTCGTCCCGAAAACCCAAGACCCCCAGTCCTCCTATCCACCCTGGACCACCCCCCATGAACTCTGTGTTTCCTCCACCACCCCTTCCCTGGATTGTAGGTCCAGTGGCACCGCAAACCTGCTCAATCTCTTCCATCTCAGATAGGGGTACTGGATCTTATTTTATTTTTTATTCTAAACTGTTTGTGTCCGACTGTTTGTTTATTAATTAATTGTCAGGGCTGTCTGATTGGGAGAGATTTTGAAGGGGAACGGGAGAGCTTCACTCCGAAGAGGCGAGTGAAGATTACCTATACTGCTGAGAGTATAACGGTTCGCTGTTGTTAAAACAGCAAAAGTGAAACGTGCTCTGTGGGGGCCCCACTGGGCAATACTGGTGTAAGACACCACCCCAGCAGAGGACGTCCCTGGATTATAGGTCCAGTGGCACCGCAAACCTGCTCAATCTCTTCCATCTCAGATAGGGGTACTGTATCTTATTTTATTTTTTATTCTAAACTGTTTTAATTATTCTTATTTCTTTTGATTACTTAAGGTGGGGGTTCTGTCATGATTCTGCCATCATGTCCTTGATTTTTCCTAGTCTTGTGGCAGGATCATGACAGACCCATGTTTTGTGTACAAGCGCATGGTCTGTTGTTTGGACCATGTGCTTGTGTTGTCTCGTTACGTTACCCTGCCCCCTTGTTATCCTCGTCTTGTCAGTTTCATCTGTCCTAGTCATTAGTGTTCCCTACTTAATCCCTTTGTGTTTGCTGTCCTGTGTCGGTTCATTGCTACATCTTACCTGTGAGTACCTTGTGGAAATTCTTGTTATTGTGAGCATTTGTTAGAATTATTGTTTGTTTATTGTGCAGTCATAGTTTAGTCTTGTCAGCCTAAGAGTCCTTGTCCTGTCCGTGTTTCGCCCCCTCGTGGGTTTTGTTTTCCTGTTTTTGTACCAATAAACCTTGTGTTCATTGAACACTGTCTGCATTTGGGTTCATCTCCTTGCATCATCATAACAGAAAAAGGAGACCCCACACTTTACAAACGCCCTAAAGGGAAGCGAGACGTTACTAGTGCTCTTCTCACTACAATTTTCCCGCTTTCTTAAATAACACTTACCACAGGAGGACAACACCTCATATACCATTCCCATAGGCTACTGTTTACCACAACCGTCAATACTGGCAACCAGCTGGGGTACAGGAAGCAGCACATTAATAACATAGCGACAGACTATAGCGCAGGCTATCATAATACACTACTCAACACGAGACAGCTTACCTAACATTGAAGGAGGAGCAGACACCCCATCCGAGCTGGTAGAACACCGTCGGAAAAACATACTAGTGGACACACTACAATGCAAAGAAGTGACAACACATCAATAGAGTTCTCAACACACGATTTAACAACCACTATCAGCACGTACCTGAGGCGCTAGTGGATGACGAAACGAGGTGGGACGAGTCGTGACGCTCTTTGGGTACAACCAACCCTCATTAAATAACCCATTCTCTTCCTCTGATAGGACGCCACAACTGTCACTCACTTAACTAATTCCATCACATTAATATTCTAACATTTTATCAATATTGCAAAGTCATCAAAACTGACTGATGTCATAAAAAAAAATATTTTGTGACTGTGGCGAACATTAAACACTTTATCTAAAATAAAACAAACAAACTACAAAGAAACACCAGCAGCCCCTCGCAGACGACTGCTGGCTACCGAAAATCAAAATCAAAATAACATAAACAAAACACAGGCCTGTTCCTCTCTCGATCATCCACGTCGTCGCTCCTCCTTTATGCTTCAACTCCTCCGTGAGAGATGCGGTGTGCTCACAGGTGTCGCTCATTAACACTCGCACCACCGGCCTCGCGCCGTTCTCTCACGTCCCTCGGCCTCGTCCTGAAAAATACATCTAGCCTAAATGATCGTTCATGACATTCTTTTAACTGTAAGCAACCCAATTTGTCTAGATCTGTAATATTATTTCATTTGTATAATGAACTTGTCTTTGTTTTAAATGATATTGTATTTTTATTGTTAGTGTGAACTGCTGCACAGTCGTGTGATTTAATCAGCTTGATGCTGGAACCAATCTTTAATGCTAATATATAAATTGCTCATTTGCCTCTGGACACAAAAAGGTTGCACTGGTGTTTGATTGAAATGTAAAATCCATGCAAAATAATCATTGGAAGATTTCTCATTTAAGGCCATTCCTGTTTGAAATATGTGATTGTGTATTGTCAACAATAAGCAGAAACATTCTGCATTTCCATTTTGTAGTGTGTATCATTCATTTCAACATTTATCCTCATTCTCATGTTTAAGAATCTGTTATCTGCTTGACAAATAATTTATGCTACTGCCCACTGTAAAGCTATTGTTATCCAATTTTTTTGGGCCTTCAAACACCTTAAAATGCACACATGTAGGTCAGGGAAATCCAAATGTTCATTAACGGCGCATTCTCTCAGAGACGACAATGGATATAACGGTATAGCAACTATCTTAATTTACTGGCTTAATATTTCTCTGGTGGACCTACATTAATGACAGTGAAAAAATGTGAAGAATATTTCTTGTTAAACAAGTGTTTGATGCTGCTTTTCATTTTCACAGATGGCAGAGATGTGCTGTGTTCATGAACTAAAGACTGTTATTAGGCCTATATTATTTTAGTGATATTATTATTATTATTAATATTTTGTAATTGTATTGTTTTTAGTGTTATTAGTTATATGTTTTGTTAATCTGCTATGGAAACAAAATACTGACGAACAACGATGCTGTTTTTATCTTGGATCTGTATAAGAAAGATGCGTCTGGTAAAACAAGCAGTTTTAAAAACATTTTCTTAGAGGAGTCCTCATACGCGTGTGTCGGTGAGTTAGCCGGTGGTGATGTCGTAATGAATTTAGCCAAGGCAAATTAATTGTAGTTCCTAATATTAATTTAATAACAATACTAGATTTATAATAATAATAATTTAATACATTAATGGTAAAACAAGCCAATTATCGTACTGATATTGTCAAAGCCATCTGCCTTCAGCGATATCTCTGACTATTGTCGATGCACAAAACTATCGTCTATCGGCACAACCCTAACTTCGATCCCTATACTTGACATCGCACATCCTGTGATGTGGAATATTGGTGCGTTCAAGTCCTCCTGGGAAGTTCGTACTTACGAGGTGGGAAGTCGTGTTTACGACGGTGTACATTCTCAGAATTAATTACACAGAAATACAGCAAGGTTCAACTCTGGTTCTAGAAAATGAAGAACAAAGAAATGTGGGTCAGGTGTATTATTTATTTATGTTTTTAATTTAGACTATTTTAACTATGTTTTTCCTACCTTTCTGGGCCTTCAATGTGTTAATTAAATGGCTGTCAATTTAGCCCCCCCTGAGCCATCGGATTTCATCAAAAAATACGTCATGATCTTTATGATATGACTTGCACCATGATGATCTCTTGTGTTCCTCTAATCTGCACAGCATTAACCAGACAGACTCCAGACAATGCCTTTGAATACAGTTTTTATACAATAGGAGCTTGGCAAAGGTGACATGATTCATTACATATTTTTTCGTCTTATGTATAATCCAGAAAACCCTTCTGTTACTAGGTAAAGGCAAATCTGGATTCCTTGATTATTTCAACTTGCTACTCAGTCATGAGATTATTTATTTAGACATCTGTCTAGTTTAATTTCCCGTTCGTCATATCAGACATAATTCAGAAAGACTTTGGGCTGTTGGAAACTTTTCCTTTGTCGAAGCAGAGACCAGGAGACGTTGGGATATCTTTCAAGCAGGATTCTTTATTGAGAACTCGATGTGCGTCGCTGTAGTCATCCCAGTCTAGTCTATTTAAGGCAGTGTACCTTGTAGTTTATATACATTTCAAGGGGGAGGGATTTACATAGAGGTGGAGACACTCTGAAACAAAGCAAATTCCCCAGCCCTGATCTCATCAGCATAACAGTGTCATTCAAATGCATAGGTGCTAATCCAATCAGCTTGACTATTCAACGACTGGGACAGGGGCTCCTAGAGCCGTTTAAAGACAAAGAGTGAGTCTCAACAATCTGACTCATTTAACTTACATTAGAGAGAAACAGGACTAGCAGGAATGGAAACTCTGATATCAGCTGATATAATCATCATTTATAACTCAAATGTTAAATCCAGTCTACTAAACTTTCTCAGTTTATATACTATTGTATTGGAACCTAAATTAAACATTTAATACATTTGTAATACACAGTGTTGGGGAGTAGTTAACTACAAGTAGCGACGCTACTAACTTAACTACATTTTTCAGTAGCTTGGCAGTAGCTCAGTTGCTTTTTAAACAGTGTAGCTTTTCCAGTAGCTAACTACTTTTTGCAGCAAGTAGCGGTGTAGCGCGAGCAAAAGCTACATTGTGTTTTGTTTAGCCTGCGCGAATCAGCGCGATGCAAGGATATTCTTCTTGTTAGATTACAAACTAATTTGTTTTGCCATTACTGCCACCTGTTGTTTATTCACGCATCTTGCGGCTAACGGTTCACTGACGTACTACAGAAGACCTCAAGCACAAATTTAAGGACGCACATACAAGGGGGTAATCCATCGACCGGAAGTTGAAGCCGGCCGGGTGCCGCCATGTTGTAGCAGAACTTCACTTGCGTTAGCATTTCCATTGACTCCCATTCATTTTGGCGTCACTTTGACTGTGAATAACTTTACATCTGAGGCGTTTAAAGACTCCATTTGTCCATTATTTATTTCTAGAGAAACACGACAATGTAAGTGCTCCATTACCTTCTATGTTACATTATGGCCCCGTAGAAACAGATTTAGGAAAAATAGGCTAACGATTGCATCATAACCACTCAACTCTCTGTCGCGCTGTACAGAAATTACCGTACAGACAGGAGGAGAAGCTCGCAGGCAATCGGGGGGACGTCCCGTCAAGGGAGAAGCCCATAGATAATGAGCCCATAAAAGCAACGGAATACTTACTCCTGCTCACTCACGCCAAAGAACTCTTTGCTCAAGTTCCCCGTCTCTGCAAGATTAACGTTGGCAATTTCACGCACAGCTACTAGAAGATTCACGTCTGTCAGACAGGTTGCTCACGTCATCAAGCTTAGTTTGAGTCGGTTTGAGTCTGCGCGTCAGGAACGGAAGTGCTCAGAAATCGCTAAAAATGGGCTTCAACTGTCTCAACTGAGTTCCAATGAGATGGCTCTGTCCACTTCTTATACTGTCTATGCGCACATACAGGTGATTAATGGCCACTTTAAATGTATTAATTATCCTGCTTTATTGCTCTCTATGTTACATCAAATTTCTATTTCTGATTTAATTACAATGAACCGCCATGATCTGTCCGCCAGTTTGGTAATAAACATAAAAGACCACTAAACTAAAGTTTGCGCCGTCGTGTTTGTCAGTTGAACAAAAAATGTAATCTTAGTTTGTTTATCGCACGACAAAGGCTTTGATCTAATTAAATTGGTGTATAAATGTGTTGTGACTGGATCCAGAGCGAACCGAACTGTGCTCACAAGCAGCTTGTGATTCAGGTTCTTCTTTCACAGTAAATTCTGCGAGCTCCATCACTGCATGTGAGCGAGTTTAACGTGCATTGTCAGTTCCACATGTGAGCGCTTGTTCAATGTATTTTCTTGCCAAAATGCAACCATCTCACAATCTGTATTTTTTTTTATTTTATTTTTTTTATGGTAAATGGACTGCATTTATATAGCGCTTTCACAGACCCAATGGCCGCCAAAGCGCTTTACAATTTGCCTCACATTCACCCATTCACTCTCTCATTCATACACCGACGGGCGACGGCAGCCATGCAAGGCGCCATCCAGCTCGTCGGGAGCAGCTGGGGTCAGGTGTCTTGCTCATGGACACCTCGACACTTGGTCAGGTGGAACCGAAGATTGAACCACCAACCTTCCGGTTTGTAGACAACCCACATGAACCACTGATCCACTGCCGCCCCATAATGCAATACAATTATGATTTTTATTGTTTTATAACACTCAAATATCTCAGACTGTTTGTCAAAAGTGCAAAATTGCACTTTGGAGAAAAAGTCTACATGCAATTACGTTGGATGTATATTTTGTTCTTGCAATGTTGTATTTGTTGCAATTTTGCACTTTTGACAAACAGTCTGAGATATTTGAGTGTTATAAAACAATAAAAATCATAATTGTATTGCATTGTTTTAAACACTAAATATTTTACTTAAAACATTCCTCAGACACTTTGTCACGGGTATGTGCGGGTTGAAGAAGACAATGGTCGACAGGTTCCAATTCAAACATAGATTTATTCCTATTTCCAGGATCAGGTTAAGGCATACACACAAAGGTGACGTATAAACAAAGACGGACAAGGAATGACTGAACAGAGGGAACTAAATACACAAACCAATGAACACTAATGATGTGCAAACAAGTGAGACAGATGATGACGAGGAAATGAGGGAGTGAGATCAGGTGTGGAGACAAGAGGGATTCTGGGAGATGTAGTGCAAACAAGACAGAACAGTGCAGACGAAGACTGTGACATAACGCCCCCCTCAAATAGGTGCGACCTCGCGCCATATAACATCAATAGGGGTGGGGGGGGGTGGGCGCCCTGGAGGCTGACGAGAGCGTGGCCTGTAGGAGTCCAACGCCTCCAGGGCGGAGCAGGAAGTGCAGGCGGCCAGGGTGGATCAGGAAGTTCAGGCGGCCAGGGCGGAGCTGGCTGTGGGCGTGGCCAGGGCGGAGCTGTCGGACCCTCGGGCGGCCATGGCGGAGAATCCCCTTCGGGCGGCCATGGCGGAGAGTCCCCTTCGGGCAGCCATGGCGGAGAGTCCCCTTCGGGCGGCCATGGCGGAGAGTCCCCTTCGGGCGGCCATGGTGGAGAATCCCCTTCGGGCGGCCATGGCGGAGAGTCCCCTTCGGGCGGCCATGGCGGAGAGTCCCCTTCGGGCGGCCATGGCGGAGAGTCCCCTTCGGGCGGCCATGGCGGAGAGTCCCCTTCGGGCGGCCATGGCGGAGAATCCCCTTCGGGCGGCCTATATCCCCCCCCCAAAACTTTCTTGGGGGGAATCACAGGCTCTGGGACAGGCTCTGGGACGTGGACAGTCTCAGGGTGGGCAGACGGGACGTGGAAAGTCTCTGGCTGGGCTAGCGGTGAAGGCCCGGCTATGCTGGATGGAACCAGCGGTGAAGGCTCAGAAGGGCTGGACGGGACCAGCGGAGAAGGCTCTGAAGGACTGGACGGGACCAGCGGAGAAGGCTCTGGCTCGGCCGGCGTGACGCGAAGCTCCGGCTCGGCAGGCGTGCAGGGAAGCTCAGGCTCGGCAGGCGTGCAGGGAAGCTCAGGCTCGGCAGGCGTGCAGGGAAGCTCAGGCTCGGCAGGCGTGCAGGGAAGCTCAGGCTCGGCAGGTGTGCAGGGAAGCTCAGGCTCGGCAGGCGTGCAGGGAAGCTCAGGCTCGGCAGGCGTGCAGGGAAGCTCAGGCTCGGCAGGTGTGCAGGGAAGCTCAGGCTCGGCAGGCGTGCAGGGAAGCTCAGGCTCGGCAGGCGTGCAGGGAAGCTCAGGCTCGGCAGGCGTGCAGGGAAGCTCAGGCTCGGCAGGTGTGCAGGGAAGCTCAGGCTCGGCAGGCGTGCAGGGAAGCTCAGGCTCGGCAGGCGTGCAGGGAAGCTCAGGCTCGGCAGGCGTGCAGGGAAGCTCAGGCTCGGCAGGCGTGCAGGGAAGCTCAGGCTCAGCAGGCGTGCAGGGAAGCTCAGGCTCGGCAGGCGTGCAGGGAAGCTCAGGCTCGGCAGGCGTGCAGGGAAGCTCAGGCTCGGCAGGCGTGCAGGGAAGCTCAGGCTCAGCAGGCGTGCAGGGAAGCTCAGGCTCGGCAGGCGTGCAGGGAAGCTCAGGCTCGGCAGGCGTGCAGGGAAGCTCAGGCTCGGCAGGGCTGCAGTGGGGCGCAGGCGGGCAGGCGACGTGAAGCTGCGGTGCAGGCTTGGCTGGGTTGGGCGGAACCAACGGTGAGGGCTTGGCTGGGCTGGACAGAACCAGTGGTGCAGGCTGCTCTGGACTGGACAGAACCAGCGGCGAAGACGGCTCTGGGCTGGACAGGACCAGCAGCAATGAGGGCTTTGAGCTGGACAGGACCAGCGGCGAAGACGGCTCTGGGCTGGACAGAACCAGCGGCGAAGACGGCTCTGGGCTGGACAGGACCAGCAGCAATGAGGGCTTTGAGCTGGACAGGACCAGCGGCGAAGACGGCTCTGGGCTGGACAGGACCAGCGGCGAAGACGGCTCTGGGCTGGACAGGACCAGCGGCGAAGACGGCTCTGGGCTGGACAGGACCAGCGGCGAAGAGGGCTTTGAGCTGGACAGAACCAGCGACGAAGAGGGCTCTGAGCTGGGCAGGACCAGCGACGAAGAAGGCTTTGAGCTGGACAGGACCAGCGGTGAAGAGGGCTCTGAGCTGATCAGGACCAGTGGCGAAGAGGGCTCTGAGCTGGACAGGACCAGCGGCGAAGAAGGCTTTGAGCTGGACAGGACCAGCGGTGAAGAGGGCTCTGAGCTGGACAGGACCAGCGGCGAAGAGGACTTTGAGCTGGACAGGGCCAGCGGCGAAGAGGGCTCTGAGCTGGACAGGACCAGCGGCGAAGAGGGCTCTGGCACATCTGGACCGATGAGAGGAGGAAGATCGGTGAAGTCATCAAACTCGTAATTAAACTTAACTGTGCAGATGACTGGTTCTGGTTTAACTGGACTATATCGCCCATATCCTCCCCTGTGACCTCCACGGTTCCCACGGAACACAGCTTGGCGGGTTCCCACAAAGGCTTGCTTCCAGCTCTCCATCTTCCCTTTTTTCCTTTCTTTATGGTCGGTTCTTCTCAGCCTGGACGAGAATTCTTACCCTATCGTCCAACTTAGGGTGGTCGGTCTTTCTGTCACGGGTATGTGCGGGTTGAAGAAGACAATGGTCGACAGGTTCCAATTCAAACATAGATTTATTCCTATTTCCAGTATCAGGTTAAGGCATACACACAAAGGTGACGTATAAACAAAGACCGACAAGGAATGACTGAACAGAGGGAACTAAATACACAAACCAATGAACACTAATGATGTGCAAACAGGTGAGACAGATGATGACGAGGAAATGAGGGAGTGAGATCAGGTGTGGAGACAAGAGGGATTTGGGAGATGTAGTGCAAACAAGACAGAACAGTGCAGACGAAGACTGTGACACACTTATTCAGTTATTTATAATATATGTTGTTCAAAAAAAGCAAAAGTAGTTTCAATGTAGCTAGCTACTTTTTGATCGTAACTTGTAGTGTAGCTAACTACTTTTCCAAAAGGGTAGCTTGACTGTAGTTTAACTACTTTAACTAACGAGTAGCTTGTAGCTTGTCAAACTAGTTTCAAAGTAGCTTCCCCAACACTGGTAATACAACAGGGCAATGTTAGAAACATTTACTTTTCAAAATATTTTTTGTTAATTTTAAAAGAAAAAGAAACATTAGTTGTGATTAGTTCAACAATTTCAGAACAAGATCAATGTACCTCATTCATGGAAAGATTCTTATGATTGAACTGATTCTAGTATTTTAAAGCAGTTGTCTATTACATCAGAACTCACTTTTATATCCTTTCACTTCATATTTCTCTCTTTTAATTTTGATTTACTGAAAATGAAAATAAACTTATTTTCTTTCATGTCAGACCTGATGGAGGAGAGCGAGGAGAGAGAAGAACTGAGTGAAGTGGAGGAGGAACATCATGTACAACCTGGAGAAAAACCTTTGAGTCGCTCAAAGACTAAAAATACAATTTCAAAGAAAAGAAGAGCCAATAAATCTACAACCTGCACTCAGTGTGGAAAGAGTTTATCAAGCAAACAAAGTCTTTATTATCACCTCAGACTTCATACTGGAGAGAGACTGTTCACATGTGATCAGTGTGGGAAGAGATTTATGAAACCTGATCAACTTAAAAGACACATGAAAATCCACACTGGAGAGAAGCCGTACGCATGTGATAAATGTGGGAAGGGTTTCACAGAATCAGCATACCTTAAATTACACATGAGGATCCACACCGGAGAGAAGCCGTACATGTGTGATCAGTGTGAAAAGAGATTCACACACAAAAGTCATCTTAATGTTCACATGAGCATCCACACCGGAGAGAAGCCGCATGAATGTGATCAATGTGGGACATGCTTCTCACAAAAAGGAAGACTTAAGGAACACATGAGGATCCACACTGGAGAGAAGCTGTACCCATGTGATCAGTGTGGGAAGAGTTTTTCATATAAACGAAGTGTTGTTGTTCACATGAGAGTTCACACTGGAGAGAAGCCGTACATGTGTGATCAGTGTGAAAAGAGATTCACACACAAAAGTCATCTTAATGTTCACATGAGGATCCACACCGGAGAGAAGCCGCATGAATGTGATCAATGTGGGACATGCTTTACAGACAAAGCAAAACTGAAGAAACACATGAGGATCCACACTGGAGAGAAGCCGTACCCATGTGATCAGTGTGGGAAGAGTTTTTCATACAAACGAAGTCTTGATGTTCACATGAGAGTTCACACTGGAGAGAAGCCGTTCTCATGCGATCAGTGCGGGAAGAGTTTCACACAAAAAACTCACCTTAAAGGACACATGAGGATCCACACTGGAGAGAAGCCATACGCATGTGATAAATGTGGGAAGAGATTCACGGATTTTGGACACTTTAAGAGTCACATGAGAATCCACACTGGAGAAAAGCCGTTTATCTGTGATCAGTGTGAAAAGAGATTCTCAAACAAACAATATCTTGATTATCACCTGAGAGTTCATACCGGAGAAAAGCCATTCACATGTGATCAGTGCGGGAAGAGCTTCATGAAATCTGAGAAACTTCAAAGACACATGAAAATCCACACTGGAGAAAAACCGTACAATTGTTTACACTGTGACAAGAGATTCAGTCTGTTGGGAAATCTGAAAACACATGAGAGGATTCACACTGGAGAAAAACCTTACAAGTGTTCACACTGTGACAAGAGATTCAGTCAGTCATCAACTCTGAAAACACATGAGATGATCCACACTGGAGAGAAGCCGCACACGTGTGATCAGTGTGGAAAGAGTTTTGCTATTAAACGCTACCTGGAAAAACACATGAAGATCCATGCAGTGGAGAAACCACTTAATGGTTTAAAAAAAAGAATAAAAAAAACGGAAAACGCGGACGAAATTGTAGTATTGTAGTAGAAAGGAGAATTTTAGAATGACGGGACACTCATTTAGATGACACTTTACTCAACAGGACGAACAGCTTGTTCCAATCGGATTGAGCCCAATCAGATCGATTAAGGTTTTTTTTTACATGAAGGTTTTTTAGTCCGATTGAGCCGCCAATCTGATTATAAGGGTTCATGTAAGCGCAGCTACTGTCAGAACAAATAGACAGAACAACTAAGGGCTCATTTGAAGTGTGGATTGCTTTCATAGCACCATAACAGTAGATATCATGAATAATAACAGGGCTGGACTGGGACAAAAAATCGGCCCGGGCATTTTTGGCCCAGACTGGCCCACTATATAACACAACCGAACTTTGCACGCCCTTGAATATGTATACCAACCCCTATTAAAACCACTAATGCCATAAGTGAATAGGAGTGAGTAAGAGTTTAACCGATGAAATAACTACTAAGTTGAACAATACTCCACAGTGATGAATCCTAAAGAAAGCTATAAAATTTTGTGCTTTTTAATGTTAAATTAATCAATCTGGTGCACTTTGAGAGTTAAAAATAAAGAGCTCCAACCCATATTCAGTGTGCAAATTGAACAAAGAAAAACTCAAAACTCTTTTAGTTGTGATATAGTGTCTGTCTACATTACACTACTAATAATAATAGTTATAATATTAATCCCATGGCAGTAATAGCCATATGTTGTAAAACAAATGCACTGAAAAATAAAAGCAACTTTCATAATTAGTTTCGTACTAATTTCTATACAGAGAAGCACATGATCTTTTATTTTGACGGAAACGGCATTCAGCTTTTATTTTGAAGAAAAATATGGTTTAGAAACTCATTACTCATTATTGTCTCATTACAATTCTAATAAAATGCGTAATCGTCAAATATGCAGATGTGTGAATAATGCGTAACTGGGTAGTGGGTTCCTACATAGCCTAATGGTGTGTTCACACCGAACGCGAATTTAATTATTTGGGCGAGTAGATTACATACAAAGTCAATGCAAAGACGCGAATAGACGCATCATTCGCGCCGGGCGTTGCGAATGACGCCAATTGGGCGACGCGTTTGCCGCGAATGTCTTCCGCGCAAGTTGAAAAATTTGAACTCGAGCGAATGTTCAAGCGTCTAACTAAACGCGATAGATGCGTATTTGACGCTCTATTCGCGTTCGGTGTGAACACACCATAAGTGTTGTTGTGACAGTAGCCTAGTTCTGCTTACCACAGTTCTCTACACTCACTTATTTCTCTTCTTATCCTCCTCACTATCCTCATCAGACACTTGAAGGGCCTTTGAAGTTTCTTTTTTCGCGCTATTTCTCTGCACATTCCTTGCGTTTCTTCTCCATCGCTCTGACTATTTTGACAGATACACACTGACACTGCTCGCTCACTCAGAGCTCAAAGGGGGAGGAGTTTAAAGATGTGATTGGACCAGCCCAGTGTCAATCAAGAAAATAACCAATGGGCCGCTGATTTACGCGTGTCATCATGCGCCGGTCTGTGAGAAAAAGAAAAAACTACGTGGACTTTTTTGTCCAATGCATTACACCGGCACAAAGATCCCAGAGCCGCCAATTAAACAAAACTAAACGCAATGGGCCGCCGATGTACGAGTTTTATGGGCCGTTCAGAAAAAAAAAAAAATAATTAAGTATGAGATACATCGGCCCACTGGGCAAATGCCCGGTATGCCCGATGGCCAGTCCAGCCCTGAATAATAATAATAATCACCTGATTATTATTCTGAATCAGAAGTTATTAAAAAGAAACATCAAATATAAATATTAAATACAAAACATATTGAAAACTGTCAAAGAAACAGTGTCCAGTGTTCACTAGAAAGGGTAGTCTCAAAAGCAGCTCTGGAGATTGCACTTCCTGCAGAGCGTATTCGAATATCCTTTTTTGCAGTGTCTGCAGCGTCCTCTCATTCTGAAATATAAATTAATCCTATTTATGTGATACATTCCACTGAAGTCACACAATTCTAAAATGAATATACAAACCCCCAGACCTCTTACATCCCCACACTCCAGAACATTAACACCTGTCCCTGAAAAATGGGCCATGCAACCCCCTAATGTCTGAACATCCACACCTGTCCTTGAATAACCATCCATTCCACAAACAGTGTCTGCCTTACAACAAGCAGATATTTGGGCAAACAGTTAACTATGGTTTACTGCTAACATACAGGAACAATTTCAAATACTGGTAGTGATAGGACTTAAAACACTGCAACCAGAAATAATTTATTCATTTAGATTGATTTAAAACTGATCTAAACTGAAAATTAGAACAAATTACACATTTAGAAATTAAATTATCAAATACATTATGTTTCTGTAAGTATTTATCCTATATGTGAACATTTGAGAAGTGCAATGCCTCCATGTAATGTGCAAGGTGCACATGCTATTTTGACTACCATTCTCTCCCAACGTTGTAAAATTACAACAAAGACATAACAAGCTAAAAATCGAATTTGATGCATGCATTCCACAATAACCAAGTATTTACATGAACTAGACATTCTAAGGCCATGTCCACACGGACACGGGTATTTTTATAACCGGAGTTTTTCCTACAGCGTTTAAAAAAAAAATCCCGTCCACACATGCTCGGTTCTCCGTCTACATGAAAACGTAAAAACACACAATCAAGCGCGGTCAAGAGCATGCCACGCCAGCAGGCGGCGATATAAACCTTAACCCTAAAGCCACGTTGGCCAATCAGAAGCGCAAATCTGATGTCAAACACAGCGGATAACGGCGCACACTCTGACGTCGCAAGGCAAAAACCCCGGTTTCACTGTCTACACGACAACACTGTAACCGGCGTTTCTGAAAATCCTCACCCTGGCAGGGGTTTTCAAAAATGTTCGGTTTCAGTGCGTTTTCGTGTGGACGAACGGCCGAACCGCGTAAAAAAAGTCACGGTTATAAAAATACCTGTGTCCGTGTGGACAGGGCCTCACAATCACAAAAAAAAATATTTCTGGGGTTTTACTTACTTCAATGTTGAGATATCCAGTCCAATGAAACAAGGAGATGCGCTTCCAGGAAAGTTTGCAGGTTGTATGAGTTCATGACCTTATGGCAAGACCTATATTCACATTTACTATCAAATGGCATTGTGAGGCTAAACAATAGGACCCATTGGCTATGTAAATGTGGTCTTTCAAAAAAAAAAAATAATTTTGCAGATCTGTTTTTGGAAGAGCTAAATGTGATGTTGTAATTTTACAACCACGGATCTTACAGGGTTTCTTAAGAGTAAACTCTTAGCATCATTTATCTTAATGTTGGGTTTCCATCTCTTCTCTTTATTCCAGAGCATTTGATGTTTTGTATTGATTATGAAATTGGCATGATATATTTACTGAAGATTGAAAATCTCATAATTTAATGTTGTTTTTTGTAGTATTATTGTTTTTTTTAATTAATATTCATAATTAGAAGTATTATGTATCTGTTTTATTACTTTTTATATACATTTATAATCATTTGTAATCATTGCATTTTGCGAATCATATTGTTTTGAAGGTGTTGGAGAAAGAGACTTTGGGAGACTTTGTGATAAGTTAGACTGCACGAGAGAATGTGTGTTGGAGTGAGACTGAAAGTATAGTGTATAGTTTCCACCGGGATTGGATAAACATTCCATTGTTAATGGAAACCACATGTTTCTCTGGTAATGTATGTGTTACTATGGTGATGTAGTTTTTTTCTTGGTCAGTAATATAAAGACTGAGCCCTTTTGTCCGGAAAGCAGGAAGAGATGGCAACGATGCTGAATGAAGACCTCTGTTTGTCTATAGTCTCTTCCTCCTATGTCTTATAGAATGATAAATAAATACGAGAGATCTCTTGGCAAAATCACTGGTGTCTGTTTCATGAAATTAATTAACAACAAGGGGAAAGCAAAATTTGTTTTCACAAAAACAATTTGGCGTCACGAACAGGATCGCATATCCAGGCATTTGTCTCAATCATTGCAGGTAAGACTTTTTCCTTTATAAAAAGTTCTAAGTCTGCCTGATGATTAGAGACAGTGGCTGAAACTGCTGAAAAGAACTGTGTGATTTCAGGTACCAAAACCATGATGAAACCTCTCAAGGGAGGACGTGGACTGAAGTTCGTCAGCTCATTGAGGGAATTATGTGTAGCTGATTACTGGAACAGCAATGGTTCTACCTCCTGATGCTCCGCCACCTGCAGGAACAGGAGGAGACTCTACTTTGTTCCAAGAGAAGTTATAATGCTATATCACAATGCTGGACAAAGCTATCAAAGACAATAATAAGAAAGTGCGAGAATCTCAACAGCAATGGGATGAAAAACACACCACTACTGACATTCCACACATTCCTGAGTTAGGCAGTTTTGTTATGGTCAAACGTTTTGTTAGGAGAGGTTTAGAACCTAGGTGGGAGGGACCATATGAGATACTATTAACAACTGATACAAGTGTTTGCCTTAAAGGGAAGGGTGTAGGAACAGATAGATGGTATCATTACATCACAAGTTAAACCAGACTGATCTCATGAAATGGCGTATGTATGACACGCCAATTCGTATTTCCATTTTTGGCGTGCTATCAACACGCATAATCGCTTTTCAGCGTGTTTATCAACGCCTTTGACTTAACGTTATATTACTGTATTATGTATATATAAATATATGACCTACCCCAACCCCGTCCCTAAACCTACCCGTCACTGGGGTTAATACCATTTATGAGTTTTCTCCTACCATCCTAGGAAAAGAAATATCGCTCCACAGATGTAGATATAGATTTTGCTTCGTTTCGCTCGGACATTTAACGGCGTACACATACACGCGGAATCACTCGGACGTTTAACGGCGTACACATACACGCGTAATCACTCGGACGTTTAACGGCGTACACATATACGCAAAAGATTTCGGCGTGGACATACACGCGGATATCTCAAAATGCGTATAGATAACACGCCACTTGAATTGAAAGTGGCGTGTATGTTTACGCAAAGTCATGATGTCATGTTGAAACCGTGCTTAGTGAATGAACAAAATGATGATGGCTTATGGTCTGAGATTGAGCACTGTTCACTCGTTAACTTTAAAGACTGGAAAAAAGGAGTGATGATTAATTATTTATCTGCTTCCATTTCAGGAATCAAGTCCATTGACATTAATTAGAGATGGCTGTAAGTTATTCTCGATACGAGACATTGATAAAACCGAAATGGGAAATACGGAGTGAAATAGGAGATTTTATATTCTACACTACTTACAAAACACAACCTCACAAACAATGAGCAAGTTTATTGTTTGCTTACTGATTCTCAACCCAAGGGATAGGACCCTTTAACATCAAAGTTTGTTTTAGTTTGTTATTTTGGAGCCAGGAACTGAAGTAGTTAAGTACTTAACGAGTTCAGGCACTGGTTGAAGAATTATTAGTTTTTCTTTTCTTAGATGATTGGGGTTCATTTTAAATGCTTACACATAGACGTTAAATGACACATAGTATGCGGGAACATAACATGGGTTGGGGTTCTTTGTTGTTTTGTTTTTGTTCTTGTTTCTGTTTCTATTCTTCTGTACTTTTTGTTTAATTATTGGTCTACTTGTCCTTTCCCTACTATCGCTTCATTAGGTGGCCACTGGTGGAGTGATGGTGTGGAACTGACTGTCGTAGTTCCGGAGGAGGGACTGAAGATTGAAAATCTCATAATTTAATGTTGTTTTTAGTAGTATTATTGTTTTTTATTAATATTCATAATCAGAAGTATTATGTATCTGTTTTATTACTTTTTATATACATTCATAATCATTTGTAATCATTGCATTTTGTGAATCATATTGTTTTGAAGATGTGGGAGACAGAGACTTTGGGAGACTTAGTGATAAGTTAGACTGCACAAGAGAATGTGTGTTGGAGTGAGACTGAAAGTATAGTGTATAGTTTCCACCGGGATTGGATAAACATTCCATTGTTAATGGAAACCACATGTTCCCTTTCAAGGGAACTCGAGCTGCGTCGAGACGCTGTGGGAACGCCCCTGCGCGATTGCGTCGTGAAGCACGTGTATAATCAGTCCAATGGTGAGACGAGACGTCATAGGCGGGTGACGTCATCGACCAGGAAACTATAAAACACACCTGACAACAGACCGCGTTAGCTTCTGTGCCTTCAGCAAGCGCTCTGTGTGATCTTGTCTCTGTCTATTTATTGTTGTTTGTCCACAAGCATATATATATATATTTATATATTAGACAGGAGTATGGAGAGCAAACGGCCTTGGATCGTGTGTTCGTCCCTGCCCTCGCTTCATTACGAGTGGGGACACACACGATTCATGTGACTGTTTGGGAGTGGAGCATGCACGGTCAGCTCTAGTAAATTGGGGCTGACAGTGTTCATTCATAAATTCCCGACGTGTAACATATGCACTATCGAGAGTTTTAGCTCTGCTCTTGTTGGCTTTCTTCTCGAGGGAAGAAAGTCAATAAATATTTGGCTCGGATCTCGCGTTTGCCGAGGCAGCGCGTAGATTACGGGATGCATAAGAGTCGTGGCTCAGATCTCGCGTTTGCCGAGGCAGCGCGTTGATTATGGGTCTGCATCTCTACAATAAGAATCTAAGCTCAGATCGCGTGCTTGGCGAGGCAGCGCGTAGATTATGGGTCTGCATATCTGCATAATAAAGTGGCTCTTCTCACGTTTGCCGAGGCAACGTGTAGATAATGGTCAGCAATGTATAGGCTAATATGCGCAGGGAACTGAGCAGACGGGAAATTTCCCTTTCTCTCATTCTCTGATGATTGTTTGAAAACTCATTTTTTATTCATTATTGTTTGAGATTGTAATATGAGTTCTATATTAATACACGATATTCAGCCTTTAAACTAGACCGTTTCTACTTGTCTGGTTGATATTTGGCTGCATTTAATTTTTGAGGAAATTAAATATATGCACTCATCTAATCTTTGAGTTAAATGTCTGTATTTATATACTATTCAGCTTTTTCATCCAGACCGTTTCTACTTGTCTGGTTGATATTTGGCTGCATTTAATTTGAGAAAATTAAATATGTACTCATCTTATCCTTGGAGTTAGATGTATGTATTAATATACTATTCAGCTTTTTCATCCAGACCGTATTTACTTGTCTGGTTGATATTTGGCTGTATTTAATTGAGAAAATTAAATATGTACTCATCTGATCTTTGATGAGTCATTTATTTCTGAGGAAATAAATGGTTGTTCCCAGTAGGAAATGGATAACACCTCATTATATGGTGCCCATCTCCCTTCGGTAAGAGGGGTCAGTTCGGTTATTTCCTGCCGGTCATCCGTTTCAGGACGCAGGATTGGCTTCTCAAACTATACTCGAGACCAGTCTCGAGAGGCTGGATCCTTTTTGTAGTCTCAGCCGTAGTCATTTTGGGATAAGACATATCTGAGGATAGTCGTTATCTAGATGAAGGATTCGACTAAAAAGAAGTCCTGACGCTGAGGCAATCAGGCTTCTGAGGGTGGCCCCTTCCGGGGAGAGACGGGTTCGAGAATTCGTGTCTCCTCTGCGCCCTCTGGGGGGGGCGACTCTCTGAGGAGGGTCGCAGCACTGCCAGTTCGGTTGTTCCCTGCCAGTTCGCCGTTTCAGGGCACCGAGGTGTCAGCATCCCCAAGCGATCCTCCGAGGAGGTTCGTAGAACAGTCAGTTCGGTTTTCCCTGCCGGTTCGCCGTTACAGGGCACCGAAGTGGCTGTTCGACCACTACCAGAGGCCAGTCTTGAGAGACTGGTCCCCTTAGTAGATTTTCTGGCAGCGTGGAAGCTACTGCCAAATATATCTCGTTGGGTCCTGCTCACTACAGAAAAGGGTTACAGAATTCAGTTCGGTTCTCATTCACCCATATTTCTATGGGTCCTCCCTACGGTGGTGGACCCCGAGCAGGCTCTGGTTATGTTATCATTCCTGGGAAGCGACTCTCTGAGGAGGGTCGCAGCGCTGCAAGTTCGGTTGTTCCCTGCCGGTTCGCCGCTTCAGGGCACCGAGGTGTCAGCGTTCCCGAACGATCCTCCTCCGAGGGTCGTAGAACAGTCAGTTCAGTTGTTCCCTGTCGGTTCGCCGTTACAGGGCACCGAAGTGGCTGTTCGACCGATACCAGAGGCCAGTCTCGAGAGACTGGTCCCCTTAGTAGATTTTCTGGCAGCGTGTAAACTACTGCCAAATATATCTTGTTGGGTCCTGCTCACTAAAGAAATGGTTTCAGAATTCAGTTCGGGTCTTCCGTCTAGATTTCTAGGGGTCCTCCCTACGTGGTGGACCCCGAGCAGGCTCTGGTTATAGAGCAAGAAGTACTGACACTTCTTCAAAAAGGAGCTATAGAAAGGGTTTCTCCTCCCAGCAGAGAGTCAGGGTTTTACAGCCGTTACTTCATTGTTCCAAAGAAGGATGGATGCTTACATTCAAACAGATTGTGTCACAGATTCAGTCCGAGGACTGGTTTGTCAAGATAGATTGAAGGATGAGTCCTTCCATGTAGCCATCCGTCCTCCACACAGGAAGTCCCTGAGGTTCGCTTTCGGGGGCAAAGTTTACCAATATCGGGTTCTTCTCTTCAGCCTAGGTCACTCACTGCGAAACAGTTTCAGAGACTGGTGGGTGTCATGGCAGCTGCGTCCAACGTATTAACTTTTGGCCTCCTGTACATGAGAACCCTGCAGTGGTGGCTCAGGACCAAGGGGTTTTCTCCGAGGGGAAATCCGTTCTGCATGATCAAGGTCACGCGGCGATGCCTACGTGCCTTAGTCATGTGGAACAAACCTTGGTTCCTCGCCCAAGGCCCAGTGCTGGGGGCTTCTTGTCGACGCTTACGCTATCGACGGATGCTTTCCTCACAGGTTGGGGGGCGATCATGAGTGGTCGCTCGGCGAAAGGTCTTTGGCAGGACCATCTACTTTCTTGGCACATAAATCGGCTAGAAATTATGGCGGTTTTTCGATCTCTCAAGCACTTCCTGCCAGACCTGAGAGGCCACCATGTGCTTGTCTGCACGGACAACACACATCGGTGGTCTCTTACATAATCCAGGAGCAGACATCCTGTCGAGGCAGGGGCCGAGGCCCGGGGAATGGAGACTCCACCCCGAGGTGGTGGAGCTCCTATGAATAACTTTGGTCGAGCAGAAGTAGACCTTTTCACATCTTAGAGAACACACACTGTCCTCTGTGGTTTTCACTCAGTCAGCCAGCTCCTATGGGGCTGGACGCTATGATGCAGAGGTGGCCGGGGTCACGTCTGTATGCATTTTCCCCGATCTCTCTGCTCCAGGGAGTTCTGGAGAGAGTTCGCCGGGACGGGGCCCATCTTCTGTTATTAGCCCCGTGTTGGCAGGCCCGAGTATGGTTCTCAGACCTAGAGTCTCTCCTCAACGGCTCTTCTCTGGAGATTCCGCTCGGGGGGACTTTTTCTCTCAGTCGAGCGGGTTGATCCTTCCCCCTGCCCAGAATTGTTGAAACTTTGGGCTTGGCCTCTGAGGGGGCCCAGCTCATAAGTTCAGGTCTCTCAACTGAGGTTGTTGAGACCACCCTCAACTCTAGAGCTCCCTCCACGAGGAAACTCTACACCTTGAAGTGGAAATTGTTCACTTCCTGGTGCGGAGAGCACCAGCTGGACCCAGTTATCTGCCCTGTGGTTGCAGTGCTGGAGTTCCTGCAGGAGTGTTTCTCCGCAGGTCTATCCCCCTCCACACTAAAGGTGTACATGGCGGCCTTAACTGCTTACCATGTCCCTTTAAGTGGTGTATCCTTGGGAAGACACCCTGTAGTACGTTTCCTTCGTGGCACTGTGAGGCGTCTGACCAAGATACTAGGAGTATGGCTGCCTCAAAGGCTATGACTTGGATCTAGGCTCCACTCCGGGGTCTAGGTTGCTTGCTTCTTAGTGTGCGCAATGACTTCACACAGAACAGGCATTTGCTATTATGGCGTAGTGGGTATAGTCTTCCCTCAGCGTCTCGACGCAGCTCGAGTTCCCTTGAAAGGGAACGTCTCAGATTACGACTGTAACCCTGGTTCCCTGAGAGGGAACGAGACGCTGCGTCGCCCTGCCATACTATCTGCATGCCTGTGATCGAATTGCTTCGGCCTATCAGAAGCTAACGCGGTCTGTTGTCAGGTGTGCTTTATAATTTCCTGGTCGATGACGTCACCCGCCTATGACGTCTCGTCTCTCCATTGGACTGATTATTCACATGCTTCACGACGCAATCACGCAGGGGCGTTCCCACAGCGTCTCGACGCAGCGTCTCGTTCCCTCTCAGGGAACCAGGGTTACAGTCGTAACCTGAGACGTTTCTCTGGTATTGTATGTGTTACTATGGTGATGTAGTTTTTATCTTGGTCAGTAGTATAAAGACTGAGACCTGTTGTCCGGAATGCAGGAAGAGATGGCAACGATGCTGAATGAAGACCTCTGTTTGTCTATAGTCTTGTAAGGTATCTGGGGTAAATCATTGACTCTGTCCTGAACGCAAATAAAGCACATTCTTCCTAAAACCCAAAGTTTTTATGATTAATAAAAACTACTGGACTTTGGTGCCAAAAAGTCTGCTCCTAACACTTTTACGACCCTGCGACACTCGCCAGAGACTAACCCTACATTCTCCCACTCACGTAGTCCAAGCCCCCCCCCCCCCCCCCCCCCCTGTTGGGTGCTCAATGCACGCAGATACAAACACACACACATATATGAACTCCCCTGCATATATCCCCCCTGAACTCTCCAGCCTGAGCTCCCCTGCAGCCCTGCCGAGCCTGAGCTCCCCTGCAGCCCTGCCGAACCTGAGCTCCCCTGCAGCCCTGGCGAGCCTGAGCCCGTCGCCTGCCCGCCAGAGCCTGAGCCCGTCGCCTGCCCGCCAGAGCCTGAGCCCGTCGCCTGCCCGCCAGAGCCTGAGCCCGTTGCCTGCCCGCCAGAGCCTGAGCCCGTCGCCTGCCCGCCAGAGCCTGAGCCCGTCGCCTGCCCGCCAGAGCCTGAGCCCGTCGCCTGCCCGCCAGAGCCTGAGCTTCAAGCCAGCCCTACAGAGCCTTCTCTACGAGTTCCATCCAGCCCTCCCAAGCCTGACCTGATGCACGTCCCTGAGCCTGGCACTCTCCCCAAGAAAATTTTGGGGGGGGGATATAGGCCACCTGATGGTGCGTCTCCGCCATGGCCCCCTGACCAGCTTGCTCTGCCCTGGCCATCGGAAGAGGCGTCTCCACCCAGGCCACCTGAAGGGGCGTCTCCGCCATGGTCCCCTGACCAGCTTCCTCCGCCTTGGCCGCCCGAGGGGGTCTCTCCGCCTTGGCCGCCCGAGGGGGTCTCTCCGCCCTGGCCACCGGAAGAGGCGTCTCCACCCTGGCCACCTGAAGGGGCGTCTTCACCCTGGCTATCAGCACGGCCTGCTCCGCCCTGGAGGCTTCCTGTTCCGGGAAAGCCACGCCCTCGTCAGCCTCCAGGGCGCCCACCCTCCCGCCCCTATTTGATGTTTATACGGCGTGGGGACACGCCTTTTCGAGGAGGGGCGTAATTTTACAGTTATGTCTGTCTTGTGTCTGTATTCCTGTGTTTTCCCCCGTCATTGTGATTTGGTTTAGTCCTATTCAGTTTTCCCGCTCCTCGTTTGTCCTCAGTTTAGTCACCTGTGTTTAGTTAATTAGTCAATCTTCTTCATCACCGTCACCTGTCGTACCCCATTATCATCTGTGTATTTAGTTCCTGTTCTTTATTCAGTGTTTGTCGGTCAATGTTTGAGCATACGCTCTCTGTGTGGAGCTCTTTGTTGTATTTTGCCTTCTGGAAATTAAACCTTTGATTTTGATGTAGTGATTCGTCTGCCTCCTTCATCTCCAAGCCTATACCGTGACACACTCACCTATAGACCAATTTCCAGCCGACGTCACAGTTACGTCACGGCGCTAGCTGGTGGCAGAACAAAGTGAAAACTGGAGGCGGCAAATACAAACCAGCACAGATTCGGCTACAAAATAAGGATCTTAAATTATTCTTCTTATTATTAAATGTCATCTTGTTGTGTTGTTGGGTGCAAGAATCAATGAAAAATGAATATGCTTTATCTGCAATTTTTTATTTCTAGAAAATATTCACCTCATTAAAATTGTACCGTAATGTCACTCTTTACATTGTCGTCTTCATCGCGCTGGCTCGGCAGAACTGCGGATCGTACCACACAAGTCTTGTACTTGACCATTCAGCACATAGTTATAGGCATCTAAAGATTTATATGCCCTCTGTTTCTCTATCAGGTAGGTGTAGAAGTCAGGCCACTCAACCGGAGGTAGCGTTAACGTTAATCCTGTCAGATCCTCAATCAATGAGTGTAAGGGTCGGCCGGTTCCGTCCGTTAAAATTAACTTTTGCAAATAACAATCGCGGTCCTGGACAGTGAGCGACCTTGCACATTAAGATAAAATCGGATTTTCTCCAGTCATTGTTAAAAACAAGCTAACAAAACTTGCAGACTTTACGTTAGTGAAGCGGCCAGAGGGATCGTTCTGCCACCACCTAAGCTCCGCCCACAGAAAAACGTCACCATGTTTACCAACTGAAAATTGGTCTATAGGATTATTAGGAACACCTGTTCAATTTCTCATTAATGCAATTATCTAATCAACCAATCACATGGCAGTTTTTTCAATGCATTTAGGGGTGTGGTCCTGGTCAAGACAATCTCCTGAACTCCAAACTGAATTTCAGAATGGGAAAGAAAGGTGATATAAGCAATTTGGAGCGTGGCATGGTTGTTGGTGCCAGACGGGTATTTCACAATCTGCTCAGTTACTGGGATTTTCACGCACAACCATTTCTAGGCTTTACAAAGAATGGTGTGAAATGGGAAAAACATCCAGTATGCGGCAGTCCTGTGGGCGAAAATTGTTGCCTTGTTGATGCTAGAGGTCAGAAGAGAATGGGCCGACTGATTCAAGCTGATAGAAGAGCAACTTTGACTGAAATAACCACTTGTTACAACCGAGGTATGCAGCAAAGCATCTGTGAAGCCACAACACACACAACCTTGAGGCTGATGGGCTACAACAGCAGAAGACCCCACCGGGTACCACTCATCTCCACTACAAATAGGAAAAAGAGGCTACAATTTGCAAGAGCTCACCAAAATTGGACAGTTGAAGACTGGAAAAATGTTGCCTGGTCTGATGAGCCTCGATTTCTGTTGAGACATTCAGATGGTAGAGTCAGAATTTGGCGTAAACAGAATGAGAACATGGATCCATCATGCCTTGTTACCACTGTGCAGGCTGGTGGTGGTGGTGTAATGGTGTGGGGGATGTTTTCTTGGCACACTTTTCGTGCCCTGGATGTGCATCCCACAAATCTCCATCAACTGCAAGATGCTATCCTATCAATATGGGCCAACATTTCTAAAGAATGCTTTCAGCACCTTGTTGAATCAATGCCATGTAGAATTAAGGCAGTTCTGAAGGCGAAAGGGGGTCAAACACAGTATTAGTATGGTGTTCGTAATAATCCTTTAGGTGAGTGTATGATCAGTCCCATGAGCAGTCAAACAAAATCCTGCAATCCTGTGGTGGTGCAGCTGGACTCTATTAAAACCCTGAAGCCCTCACCCTCTTCATGCTGGCAGGCCCTGACTCGTCACATAACTGTTCCTTTCCCTTAGGGGCGTTTACGCAATGGTACAAAGTCAGACATTCTCGAATGCATGAAGGTGAAAAAAAACCCATGTAGCAGCAGCTAGAGATGCAACTGTAGTTGTGTTTGATGGTGCAGTAATGGTCCAAATGGTCTGGCCAACTACTGAAAAAAACATTCCATGACTATGTTAACACCAATATTGCTGGGTTTGTGAGGTCACACATGAGCTATGAACCTGTCACGCGATTTGATATTGTGTTTGATACATATCCAGAGGAGAACCTCAAAACACAAACTCACCAACGCAGAGGAACCGGATCAAAAACTAAAGTAGATGGGAGAACTCCAATTCCAAAACGTAACTGGAATAGTGACTTCCTGAAAAAATGAGGACAACAAGGATGAACTACTTGGATATATCAGTGAAGAGATAAACAAGCATGGCATGTCAGGTAAAAGAAAGATGCTGTACTCTCCAACAGACAAGGGTATGACATGCCTGCCCTTCAGCCTTGTAATCATCCAGAAGCAGATACAAGAATAATCCTGCATCTTGCACATGCTGGGGCCAATGGCCATGAAAAGAAATCTGTCCGGACTGTCGACAGCGATGTTGTCATACTTGCCATCCGCTTCTTCAACACACTCGGCCTCACAGAGCTCTGGATCGGCTTTGCAGGTGGAAAAAACTATAGGGACATTCCCGCTCATGAAATCAGCAAGGATCTTGGTCCCCAGAAGTCACTGGCCTTACCACTCTTCCATGCTTTAACAGGCTGTGACACAACCTCAGCCTTCCTGGGCCATGGGAAAAAGTGCATGGGCAGCTTGGGAGGCAACACCAGATCTCACAGAATCCCTGCTTACCCTCACCTTGGAGCCTGAACAGATCAACAATGATGTCCATGTCCAAAGACTGGAATGTATGGTAGTCATCATTTACAGCAAGAACTGTGGTTCCAGCCGCGTGGATGAAGCTAGACATCACCTTTTCTTGAATGGTACCAAGTCTCTCTATATTCATACAGGTACTAAACCTGCTTCCTACCCAAGCTGCACTGATTCAGCACATCAAAAGAGCATTGCTGCAGGCCAGCTTCTACTGGAATCAGGCAACCGCTGTCCAGCAAGATATCCCAGAGTTCAATGCATGGGGATGGTATCGAGAGTCTACCACAGTCTTGAAAAGAATACAGGTTTCAGACTTACAAAAGCATAAATATAAATATGCCAATGGACTTCCTGTGTGTCAATAAACATAAAATAGACATCACATCCTCATTTGTAGCGCATTTGATTCAAAATTTGTAGCCAAAACGCTTTTTCGGGCAGCGGCCATATTGAATTTAAGCAATTTCCACCAAATTCCCCAAATTCAATATGGCCACTGTCCGAAAAAGCGTTTTGGCTTCAGTCTTACCAGTCTTCTTGATATACCCAATCATAAATGTAAGTATTCCTATGGGTTTCCCTTGGACAAAAAAGGTAAAATAGACATCAAGTTTGTATTTGTATCTCATCTGGCTCAAAAGATAGGCGAATCCTTTTCAGGCGGCGGCCATATTGGATTTGGCCACCATCTTGGTCTCAGGGACCATTGGCTCGGGCGCCCTGGCTAAATCATTTCAGTATGCCCTCAGCTACATCTGTGCCAAATTTGGTGCTTGTAGATGAATTTGCGCATACAATGGGGTGTAAGGCCCCATACTACAGCCCAAAATGCTTTTTTGGACAGCGGCCATATTGGAATTGGAGGATCAAGGGGTCCAGATAAACTGGGTCATAAATATAAACATTCCTATGTGTTTCCCATGATCAATTAAGCTGAAAAACATATCAAGTTTGTATTTGTAACTCATGTGGTTCAAAAGTTATAACCAGAACCCTTCTCAGGCAGCGGCCATATTGGATTTGATTCAGTATGATGTGAGCTACATCTGTGCCAAATTTGGCACTTTTAGATGAATTTGCGCGAAAATGTGCTTAAGGCCCCCAACTAATTATAGTATAAGTATTTTGTACAAAGTATAGCTTAGTTTAATAAGTTTTATTTGTCTAATAATGTACATCTGTTATTGAAGACAACATGATAACCTTTCCTGATCTCCTTCCCCTTCTTTTACTCCTAACGCATCACACACTCTCCTATTCTAATAAAAGGCGTAAACACCAAAATATGTTTTTAATATCACTAATAAAGCATGTAATTAGTCTCTACACAGGCATATACTTAAAGTATACTAAGTATACTTGAGGTTGTTCCAATTTAGTACACTAAATACACTTAAAGTAAAGTCAAGTCACCTTCATTTATATAGCGCTTTTAACAGTATGGATTGTTTCAAAGCAGCTTTGCATAGTACAATATTAGTTGTTTCAAAATAGCACACTTCAAGTTAACTAATCATTAACACACTTGAAGTAGACTGATAATTAGTCTGGCTGCAAGTATACTTAGCATTTTTCTTCTTCACCAGGGAGTCTTGAAAGTTTGTTAAGATGGGGAGGTGGTCAAAATTGGCATGTAGGCCTTAATGGAAAACAACACAAACAACCAAGAATAAAGCTCTGATCTTGTCGTTTCACCCTCACGGAACAAAAATAAATGGGAATATACTGCAAAATATAATGCAATATATTACATAATACATTTCCATATAATATAGCCTATGCATTGACCATGTATGGCTATATTTTAGTGAATATAAAATATTTATAAATAAAGACAAAAATAGCATTACATATAATATTCACAAAGTTGTATCCTTTATTGCAGGGGTATTCAATTAAAATTCAATGATGAAAATTTCATCAAGAAAAGGTCCGCAACATCACAATGACTAACTTGCGTTATCATTCAGTGCCACAGCCTAGTTGTATGAAAACATGTAAGTAGCCTAGTCAACAGACACTTTATTTTATTTTGTTAAATAAAATAAAAGTACAATTCAATAATATATCAACAATATTTATTGTCAGTTTATATATTGAACTGTAGGGATCATACATAATAAGTACTCTAATAATAAATTATCAATTTAAATAAAAATAAAGGCTGCATTTAAAAATAAATTATAAATAATTAAAACACAACAGAGAGCTTTTGAAAAATGTGCATCTCAAAATAAAGTGCTTAATTTTAGAGTTTCCCTTTTACTTTTTAGTTAACTCCCTTTCACATCTTAAGTTTAAACACATTTTATAATAAACAATCTCAACACATATTAACAATTGAACAGCTTTAACACTTTTTCCCTTTAATTTCCCACTTCCCCACTTTCTCTTGCTTAATGAGAAAAGTGAGTCCTTGCTTGTCCTGCCAGGACTTTAAATCTGGGCTGGAATGGTGTCAGGGCCATTCTCATACACATGTGTAGGTGGCGAGCCTGGAACGGTATTTGCTTTTAATAATGTTCATTGTGGAGAAAGCTGCCTCACAGTTGCATGTGGAGTCAACCATAGTAAAGATGTACAAGGCTACTTTCCTCAGATCTGGGAAAGCGGTCTCTGAGACCATTTGAAGCCAGAAAGTGGCAGGATCAGTTTTTCCAAAATGCTCTTTCAAGGCCACATCTGCTTGGAGATCGACCAGTTGCATCTGGAGAGGCTAAGCATCTGCCCATTTGAAGAGCAGTGTGACTTCCTTTGAGAACCGCCTGACATCTGTGATGAGGAATGGGTTCGAGCTGCTGTCCAAGGCTGAAGCTGTCAAAACGCTTGCTGAAGTTTACAATCAGCTTGTCAACAAAATCAACAAAAGAAGACACACCTCTCTCACCCTGAACCTGTTCCTTCACAGTTGGGAAATGAGCACAGTCTCCCTGGAGGTCTTCCGTAAACAACGCAAGTTTCCTCTGAAAGGAGCGGACAGCTATGATATTCATGAAGCTAACATCAGAGGTGGTGATGATGGACGAAAAGGTAAGAAGAATACTCAGTATACTATCTCTCTCTCTCTCTCTCTCATATCCATTTGTTACTTATTTATTTGTGTCTTAAATTATGTCTAGTTTAAAGGGATAGTTCACCCAAAAATGAAAATTCTGTCAGTATTTACTCTCCCTCATGTTGTTCCAACCCCGTAAGACTTTCCTTCATCTTCGGAACACAAATTAAGATATTTTTGATTAAATCTGAGAGCTGGATCACTCATCCAGCTTCTTAAGGGATCGAAACTGGCCGGTCCAAAAGTTATTAAAGACATTGTTAAAATAGTCCGAGTGACTACAGTGGGTCAACCTTAAGTTTATCAAGCAACGAGAACACTTTTTGTGAGCTTCTAGGTTGTACGTTACGCATCACACACATGACCAGCGTCGGCCAATAGTGAGCCTGCGTGTGACGTGGATCCTAGAAGCTTTGCGTAGTTTCACTACATGAAACATCACGGCCGTAGAGAGAAGGAAATGATTAGTTGAATAAAGTCATTATTTTTGTTTGTTTTTTTTGCGCACAAAAAGTGTTCTCGTCGCTTGATAAACTTAAGGTCGAGCCACTGTAGTCACTCGGACTATTTTAACAATGTCTTTAATAACTTTTCTGGCCCGGCCAGTTTCGATCCCTTAAGAAGCCTATGGAGGAGTGATCCAGCTCTCAGATTTAATAAAAAATATCTTAATTTGTGTTCCGAAGATGAACGAACGTCTTACGGAGTTGGAACAACATGAGGGAGAGTAATTACTGACAGAATTTACATTTTTGGATGAACTATCCCTTTAAGGAAATCTAACAGTCTCTGGATTATAATAATCATTGTCAGGCAGGGAGCACAATGAATGAGGACCAGGCAGCTAAAACAGGTGGTGACAGGGTTAGGGTTAGAGAGGAAGAGACAGGTTTGCTAATTCTGATAGGAAGTTTAGGAACTGTTGCAAAGAATTTGAAGATACATGTGTTATGGTCTAGTGTTGTATGTCACATTGTTTATAGTATAGTATTGACTGATATAATATTTCTACAAAAACTAAAAAAAACCCTCTTCTCTTCTGCTCCTAGATGATGTTCCTCCCAAGAAGACCACGGCCTTGGACCAGATGTTTGGCGATTTCCACACTGTGAGAACACAAGGGAGAGAGCTAAGGAGGACATTTTAAAGTACAGAGAGAGGGATTCTTTAGGTCTGAGTGGTGATGTGCTGCAGTGGTGGAAAAAACAAGTGGATCTTCCACTGCTTTCAGCATTGGCAAAGAGCTCCCTCTCCATCCCAGCAACAAGTGTACCCTCTGAAAGAGTGTTTAGCACAGCTGGAGACATAGTTACTGCTCACTGTAACTAGCCTCAGGCCCCGTCCACACTACTGCGTTTTCGTTTAAAAACGGAGACCTTTTGCTACGTTTGCACCTCCCGTCCACACTAAAACGGCAAAAACGGAGACCCAAAACGGAGAAGTTTAGAAACGCTGCCGACCCGTTTTTCGTTTTGAATCTCCGGAGGACGTTTTAGTGTAGACGGGTCAAGACGGAGGACTTTAGAAACGATGACGTAGTAGAGGCTCCCGCTCGGCTCTATGATTGGGTGTCATCAGTCATGGCGTATATCTTTGCTAGCAGCTGTTGTACAAGTAAATTCTGCATTTTACAACGCTATAACTGCCTACATGCGCCGGAGTCAAGCTATTATTCGAGCGATCTGTGACCAATCCCGTGTGCAGCGGCGGCGTTGACCGTACATGGAGCGTCGGTTTGGGGTTAACCCAGAGCATGGTGGGATCATTTTATCAATGAAGTTGTGTTTACACCGGCACGCGCATGCCCAGTGTTGGTGAATGGTCACGTGATCCGCGTTTTCAGTCGTTTTAATGTGGACGGAGATCAATTCTAATACGCAGCTAAAACGCTGGTGTGGATGGAGATCGTATTCGTTTTAATTATCCGTTTTTAAACGAAAACGCAGTAGTGTGGACGGGGCCTGAGTTAGCCTTTGTGCTGGCCAGTTAGGGAACATTTCTTCATTGTTTATCCCTGAGCATCATTCAATTATTTCACTGTTAAATGTGTGAGCTGTTAAAAGTAACTGGAGACAGGACAGGAAAGGACTGTCTGTTTTTATTTAATCTTTTGGTTTTGTGAAAGAGCCATGTGTAAAAATTTAGATGGCACTTAAGCTACTTTATGATTCTGCCGGCTATGTCTGAACAAAAGAAATAAAAGTTAACTATTTCTACCATATTGAATTGCATAGCATCATATTTTTCTCCATTGCATCGCATCGAATCGAAATCGGATCGCACCGTATTGTAATAGTAGTGAATTGTATTGCATCGCATCGGTAGCTGCTTATATGTATCTTTAATGTATCGTATCGTTGTCTATGCATCGAGATGCGAATCGCATCGGCCTCCCTCAGCTATGGAGATGCACATCCCTACCGTACACATTGGAACAGACAGAGGGAGGCAGTCGGGTCTCATTGTTTCCAAACGAGACGAGCCAAGGTCATACAGTGGCAAGCACAGAAACATTTGATCCTGTAGATGAGCCTAATGACGGTGCACACTCTCACATCCCAGTGTCCAGAAGTGGGAGATCGGTCTGCACAGGGTGTACCAGATCAATCCTTACATAAAACCAGTCCCACAGTCACCAGGAGTGGTCGGATGGTAAAAGTTCCTGTGAGGTTTCAGGACTACTGTATGAACTGACTATATGTTTGTAATTTGCCTTTGGCTAAGCCCCGCCCCCCTTAGTTACTGTTGCTACGTCCGACAAATAAACTTCATCTGGCCTCTGGTATGAACATGGCTTATGCTGTAACAGCTCTTCCTGCTGAAATTTGATCAAACTTTTATAAAGCAGCAAATAAAGTGTCCGATAGAAGTAGGCAAAAGGGCTGCAATATACGTTCGAAGGCTATATTCACGACATACAGGTGAAACGCAAGGAACAACAAGGCATCCAAATAGAGGCAAAAGCATACCGGTCACAGTCAAAAAATGACCCACCGCATATCCTCCTAATGGAGACGGAGGCTGGGACTCACAATATCAAGGAGCAACACTGTTCATGCAAAGCTGGGTAGGTCTCTATTCACTTCTATAATCGTTATTACAAAGCAAACGGACTACGCGAGTATAACGGTGTATTATTAGCAGCGTGTGCTAGACGACACTTGTCAGGATTTGACTTCGGTTTGGGAAGGGAAAAAAACGGATACCCGCCTCCAACCTCTCTGGGAAACGCGTATCTGTGTTACAAATGCCCCAGGCACAACGTTAACCATATTTTTTTTAATAAAACTACGACGGTAATAGCCTGCCGAGACCAAAAAAAAGGGACGCCTGTGTTAAAGTCAATGGAGTGCTGTGAAAAAGTGTCGGACCTCTGTGGGAGCTCGTTCTGGGCTGCGCTGTGATTGGTCAATCTACATTCTAGGGTGTGGCTTAGCCAAAGGCGAATTGGGGTTAGACATGTTAAGCTTTGTACTGCTTATTTAACAAGATGTATGCTATAAATGAGAAAAAAAGTTTTCCTGTTATGTGGACTTTAAGAGCTATATTTAGTGTTCTTATATCCTGTTTATAGCTAGGATTGTTGCCTGAGAAAAAGGGGGATGTGGTGCAGTGTTAAATACATGTGAGGTGTAATTGCATATTGACTCCACTAGAGGGCCACGTTGTGTGTTGTGAGACTGTGGTTCCCGGGAGTGAGTGATGTACATGCAGTGCACGGCTGGTGAGCAGCACACACTGATAGTGTTCAGTGATACATGTCTAGTTCTGAGATACATCTCTGAGTGTGTGTAGTTTAATAAATGTAGTTCACGAGCAGGAACTATACATGGCCTCTTTATCATCCCCATATTATACTGATTCATCACTGTCTCCTCTCCACCAGTAAGTAAGAAGTAGTAAACCCTTTATTGTCACTTTAGTCCCAAGTACCAGCAAAATTGGCCATCAACCTGTCCATACAAACATATATGATATGACAAGGGACAGGAAGACAGGGAATTGAGGAAAAAAATACAGCATAACATGAGAGTTGACGAGAAAGGCGACCCCCAGACTATCTCCTGTGAGGAGTACAGTGTGTGACCCGGAAAAAACACCTCAGCAACATTAGCACACGATCAGTACACTCTACAACATGAACAGACAGTGTGTGTGTGTGTGTGTGTGTGTGTGTGTGTGTGTGTGTGTGTGTGTGTGTGAGTGTGTGTGTGTGTGTGTGTGTGTGTGTGTGTGTGTGTGTGTGTGTGTGTGTGTGTGTGTGTGTGTGTGTGTGTGTGTGTGTGTGTGTGTGTGTGTGTGTAATGGGCTGCTGCACATTGAGTGTTTGAGGAGATTGATTCCCCCCTTCCATGTAAAGCTTTGAGGACCCAGGAAAGCGCTGTATAAATGTAACAAATTATATTATTATTATATGTTTTTTTTATAATATTAGATGTTCTTTGCTAAGTACAGGAACTATAAGCTAAATTAGTATAAATATGAGTATAAATATCTTTGTATGGTCCTCAAGTGTGTTTGAATATTTCACCAGAATCAGCCCTAGCACATTTATCCAGTATTATTGTATTACAAATTTCATAGTGGGACACAAGTATTACCAAACCATCATTATCATATCAAGTTATCATATCCATCTTCATCCTCGCTCTCAGCCTGTGTCTCTATGACAGTGTGTTCTTCATCAACTACAGCTGTGTTTTATACCGTTATTAAGTGCTCATCATAATATGTGCAGATATAGTGTGAATTACTATTCTTATTAGTGAATTACAAAATCATGCAAATATATTCAGATAATTATAACTCTTTTCCTTACAAATATAATAGATCTGTCAGTTATTGCCTGATGCGATTCCATTACAATGTTGAGGCAGCACACAGTTTTCTGTTAAAACATTTAAATATATAATGTGAAGTTCTTGAAAATACTTAATTACAAACCAGTGATTTTCATTGGAGAGAATATGGAGTCACCATGTGACCTGAGCACATGTGCTGAAACTAGGCACAAAATGGCCGCCTGCGGGTCATGTGATCACTGAGTCCCTCTCCTCTGCTTTGACCAATAAATGGGTGTCTTATTTGATTAAAAATGAACTAAAATAGACTATGTTGCCTATTTTAAATTGTAAAAATGTTTCACCAAAAATATTGAGTAAATCATAGTAAATGTTTTTCAATTGTACAGCCTGGAGGCAACACTGTACCATAGAGGGTTAATACATGTCATTCTGTTAACTCTCACTCATTACATGGCTTTAGTGGCTTTAAGGAGTATGAGTTTATACATATACAAACTCAATTCCATTTTACAACTATAAAAATCTATATTAAAATCTATATTTACTATATTAAAATCTTCAAAGCTCAGTGACCTTTGACCTTTATAGTTTAGATGTGGCAGAGTCTATGAATCTGTAAAGAGTAGGACTCATTTACATGATTTACAGTACAATATCATCTCTTTCAGACTGTTTACACACACACACACACACACACACACACACACACACGCCTATAATTCCCTTCACTCACTGTTAACCTGAATCAGTTGGCAAAACTCTAATCATTTGAGGTAATAATCAGTTACACTAATATTTTTTTAAGTTAAGAAATTTAACGTTTAAGTATAAGCAGAACTTGCAGATTTTTATTTTGTACTCATACATTTTATTTACTCTTAACTTGAAATATTTGAGTAAGCTACTTCATACACAACTTAAAAGTATCATGTAAAATCAACTGAATTATTTTTATTTTTATTTTTAATCATGAAAACTTGGGTAACTTTAACCAGCTAACATTAAACATTACTAAATCTGACACTTAACATTAATCTGGCACAAAAAAAAAAACATTATATAACACTACATTTTAGCATCTACTCTCCCTCATGGCAAAGCATGCTGGGAAATAGAAACCCTTTCCCAGTTTAAGTGAAATTTAAGTTTGTCTAAATTAAATCACTGATCTGCCATAACTCACGTGTCGCCGACGGGTGACCGTATTTTGATTACCAAAAACCAAACAGATACTAAAATGATACTCGAAGTTTACTCAAAGATGCCTTATTAATTTCAATAAATTTAAAGTAGAAAATTGTTATATTACATGACAGAAATTCAGATAGGCTTCTCAGAGGTTATTTGGCATGTTTTATTTAATAACAGGTTTCAAAAATAATGAATGAAATAATGATAGAAATAATGTCTCTTCTGTATTAGAAAAATAAATATATAAATAATAATAAAATACCTCCAAATTGAACAAAAATAGCTCTCACAAACGTACAAAAACGAACTAACAAAGTATATTTATATCTTGTTTTCTTCCTCTTTATCCTGTTTTTCTTCCTCATCCTCCTTGTTTGCCCATTTATATTTCGCTGTAGCTGATCTTTCTCAGCAGTTTTTTTTAAAACCAGGACATTTTCATCACTTTATAAAAACCGACCTGGACGACCACGACAGGACGTGAAAACAGGACATGTCCAGGGGAAACAGGACTGTTGGTCACCCAAGTCGCCGACACGCATATTTGACGCGTCCCCTTTAAGAAGGAGTTAACGCGAGTTTGCGCGGTTGGTAGATGCGCGTTTTCTGACGCTGAAATTAACTTTAGTTTCTCTCTCAGACACTGTCGGTCTCTCTCTCTCTCGTGCACTGTTGAGCGCGCTCTCGGACACACTCGGGTCTCTCTCTCTCTCTCGGACACACTCGGGTCTCTCTCTCTCTCTCTCTCTCTCTCTCTCTCTCTCTCGTGCACTGTTGAGCGCGCTCTCGGACACACTCGGGTCTCTCTCTCTCTCTCGGACACACTCGGTCTCTCTCGGGCACTGTTGAGCGCTTTCGCGGGTCTTGCTTCATTTTGTCCAGCAGCGCATCAATTAATAAACACACACACACACACACACACACACACACACACACACACACACACACACACACACACAATCATATCTACATAATTCATCCAGCTGTCTCTATAATATGCAGAAGCAGAAACAGGAATAAAGTGAGGATTTGCTTTATAGGCCAAACCTGAGAAAATGGCAACATCTGGTAAAGAAATAGTACAAATGTAAATGTTGAAGCTTTGCCAACAGAATGAAAGCCTGTTAACAGAGATTGCGTCATTTTATAGTTAAATGGCCCTGGGATTAAAAGTTTCAATGGGGAAATGTTTTGCTATTCTGTGTGACTATAGTGTAAAATAGATTTATTAAAGGAAATGGTGGTGAAATCGAAAATACACTCTTGTGCCAAAATAAGATAAAAACTGAAAAAGTGAAAAATGTCCATAAGGTTAAGGGTTAAATGTATGTATGTTGTATCGTTGTTCTTCAGTTCTAAGAAGCTTCTCAGCGGTTGTGTTTATTATAGATGACATTTGACTGAGGGAAGCCCCGCACACACACACACACACACACACACACACACACACATGTGGGCGGATTAGATTTCGGGACCTATAGATGTAAGAATGAAACTATAAACATATCAGAATCAGAAAGAGCTTTATTGCCAAGTGTGCTTAAACACACAAGGAATCTGAAGCTTCCAGTGCACATATACTGTACAAACACAACAAGAAACAATACAAATTCTAAGAATAAAATATGAAATAAATGAAAATACTACACAAATATAAGTTCACAGTTGGGTTTAGTCAGACTAGAATAGTACGAATACATATAAATATCACCTGAGTTGTTTATTAATCATGAAAACTTGGGTAGCTTTAGCCAGCTAATTCAATAAATGCTACATTGCTAACTGGTCAGGCACGGATTAACGCACGGGCCTACTGGGCACTTGCCCAGGGCACTGGGCCAGCAGGGGGCCCTGTAAAATGTACTGTGTCTATTCTTTTCAAATAATTATTTTTATTTTATTTTAATTTTCAGTAAAATTGTGTTAAATATTGAGGAATAATGTGATTTTTTTTGCAGTTGCAAAGTATTAACTACTAAATAAATCAAATAAATATTTTTAATGTATTGCTGCGCTGTTGAGAAGGACATCTAGAGGCGAGTGAAAAGCATTGCGTAATATAAAAGTCACGCAGAAGACGGTTACTCAAAAACCAAAACAAAAATGAGTTTAAAACCACAACCAAGACAGAACATAGGCTAAGTTGTTTATGTTTTACAATAGGAGCCTGTGGGCTTATTTTTTTAACGAAATGTCAATCTTCATCTTTATAACAGAAGATATAATACAATACAACAATCTTCAAGATACAGTAAATCTTCAAATGTGTAACGGATTGTCACCTTAAAAAGTGTATTTTGTGGTGGAACAAGCAATGCTATATAGCATCTTAATTTAATCTTTGTTTTATTATTTTAGTTCATTAACTAATTGTTAACTCAACTAATTTAACGTAAAGACCTGGATACTAGAATTAGGCTACTAAATAAAACTAAATAAATGTCAACTAGCCTAAATGCATTGATTAGAATTGCCATTGACTAAAGATTTTCTAGTCGACGACTAGTAGTCATTCCTTTAAGCAATTAGTCGACTAATCTCAAGTTAATATTAATTTCTGCTTAAATACTGAGTGGAGGCATATAGCCTATTCCGTGCTCAAGCAAGCGCATGCATAAATATTGCCTCAAAGCACCGGCAAAAGCAGGCTAATGATAATATATGTCTGGAAAAAAACTAGGCATTTTTATTGTTTAATAATAATAATAATAAATAAATAAATTAAATCAGTGTCGGCTCGACTGCAATCATATCTATATCTCCGCTGTAAAGATGCGCCTTTAGAGAGAAATGCCCCTTTCATATCATATCAGCCTAATCAGCCGGTATTTGCTTTCGATTCGAATTTTTTCGTTTAAAAGTGGACATTTCAAGATTTATATAGAAATATTCATCATGTATGTGAGGCTATACACTGTGTTTCAGTTCATTTTTGAGACGCGCTCCAGTTCACGCCACGGAGACCATGATCGCGCGCCCTGTTTGTTTTATTTTATTTTACAAAAGCACGTAACGTTTTCTTGTTATTGTGAGTTTACAAAAATAAAAGTAGCTACTTGCGACTGATGCATTATTCTTTTCTATATAGGCCTATGACCAGAAAAGATTGAGTAGGCCTATTTCAAGTTGTTTCCACTGTTGATAGGAAAATGCAAGTGTTCGCGCCGACGCCTGCCATGCAGTGCGCGCTGCACACTCCGCACACGCACTGGGATATGCATTTATCTAGGTTAAAGTTAGAGCGAGCTGCCATGCCAGACGGATAAGTCCTTTTCATGTTTAACAAATCAAATCATGCATTTTCTACCTACCGCGAGTAAGCGCTGCACCAGTTTGAAAAAGGTAAAAGCATAACGAGCGTAACGAGCGAGAGGCCCCACACTGGGGGATGCAGAGATGTTGCTGCGTCTGTTATTATTAACATTTCTGATTGTTTAAATGACCAGCCCTCGGGGGTCCCCTCAAAATGCCTGGCTTGCCTGCCCACTGTTGTCCAAAAAATTGGTGAAGGGGGCCTTTGAGACATCCAGGGCACATCATCGCCTTAATCCGTCCCTGTAACTGGTAACACAATGCTTTGATAGCATAGTGATTGCTGAATGAGTAATGTAACACATTAAACACACTTCTCAAACTCGTAACCATGATGGAACCCAAACCCAAAAACATAAATTCTTCTATAACATAAAAAAAAAACACATTAAACACTACTAAATGTGCCACTTTGATCATGTCAAATGCAGTTACTCAGATCTACTTTTTTTTACATTTCTTCAGTTCATGCAGTGAATGTTATTGATTTCGCTGCTTTAAAATGTAGGCTACTCAATATTTTTAAGTGTAAAAATGTTTCACCAAAAAATGATAGTAAATCAAAGTAAATGTCTACATGTTTTTTACCAATGTTCGTATACGGTTAATAAATGACTTTTTGGAGTTATAACTCGCTTATGCATTTAACTCATTAAATGCTTTAGGCCTTAATGAATATAAGTTGATATACATTTCCAATTGATTTATATCGATTTCCCCGAATCATTTGAATAATTCAAGCACTTGCTGAATGAGTAATATAAAACCTTACACTGTTCTCAAACCAAGCTCATTCTTCAGAACCATGATGGAAACCCCCCAAAAAACCAACACAGCAGAAACTCTTCTATAACATAACAGAAACACGAAACATTACTAAATCTGACACTTCACATGAATCTGGCACAAAAAGCATTATATAACACTTCATTTTTGCATCTACTCTCCCTCATGGCACATCATGCTGGGCTGCGTTTCCCAAAAGCATCGTAAGCCTAAGTTGATCGTAAAAACGATCGTACGACTGATCTTAATATTATGGTCTGTTTCCCAAAAGCATCGTAACTTAAGTAGCACTTGAAAATCTTCGTAGAACTACGAGTGCTCATATAATATTATAGGCCCCTGGCCTAAAACCTAATATAAGGTTTTGATTGTACTTTATTGTACACTTTGTTGTACTCGTGTTTTGTTTAAATGAATAAATGAAATAATTAAAAAAAAAATTGAAAAAATTGAAATACACATCTAAATTAAACGAATGAACAAAAAACATAAAATCATAAATTAAGTAATCTGGGAAATATGCTTTAAAGACTGGGCAAAATAGGGATGCTGGGCATTTCTTGCGGACCTCCTCCCCTGATCTTTGAACACGGTTGCAGATAGTTTGCAATGTGACAATGTCCTTCCAGATGTTTTGTTTTTCCCTATTTGTAGGGTGTCCTTTAAATCTGTTAAAAATGAAATCTTTGTTTCCCTCTATCTCCTCTAGATAGAAGGACATTAATTTGATCTTTTTGAAAGGTATCTTCTCTTGTTTTTGTTCAGCCATTTTGTCAGCCTGAATAGGTGCTTTATATCCATAGACTTGTCTTGATTTCTAATCCACAACAAATGACGATTATTAGGTGTTCAAAATACGATTCCATATAAGGTTATATTTCAGCACTTCGCGAATGGACAGCGACGCTAGCACGTAGAACGCGTTCTCGCGCGTTCATGTCAAGTGCATTTTTGGGAAACGCGCGTGGAATTGCGGCGAGCGTTCGTAACCTTGCACGTAGAGAGCGCTCTTAAGAGCTAAGATACATCGACATCGTTATCGGGAAACATTAAACATTTCCCTTGGAAATAGAAACCGTTTCCCAGTTTCAGTGAAATTTAAGTTTGTCTAAATTAAATCACTGATCTGCCATAACTCTCAAATGTGACGCGAGCCCTTTAGAAGGAGTTAATGCGAGTTTGCGCGGTTTGTAGATGCGCGCCCCGAAAATCTATTGCAACGGATGATTTAAATATATTGTCCCGGACCGGGTTGATTTAAATACATTGTCCCGGACCGGGTTGATTTAAATACATTGTCCCGGACCGGGTTGATTTAAATATATTGTCACGGACCGGGTTGATTTAATTATATTGTCCCGGACCGGGTTGATTTAATTATATTGTCACGGACCGGTGACCGGGTTGATTTAATTATATTGTCACGGACCGGTGACCGGGTTGATTTAAATATATTGTCCCGAACCGGTGACCGGGTTGATTTAATTATATTGTCACGGACCGGTGACCGGGTGGATTTAAATACATTGTCACGGACCGGTGACCGGGTTGATTTAATTATATTGTCACGGACCGGTGACCGGGTTGGTTTAATTATATTGTCACGGACCGGTGACCGGGTTGGTTTAATTATATTGTCACGGACCGGTGACCGGGTTGGTTTAATTATATTGTCACGGACTGGGTTGATTTAATTATATTGTCACGGACCGGTGACCGGGTTGGTTTAATTATATTGTCACGGACCGGTGACCGGGTTGATTTAATTATATTGTCACGGACCGGTGACCGGGTTGGTTTAATTATATTGTCACGGACCGGTGACCGGGTTGGTTTAATTATATTGTCACGGACTGGGTTGATTTAATTATATTGTCACGGACCGGTGACCGGGTTGGTTTAATTATATTGTCACGGACCGGTGACCGGGTTGATTTAATTATATTGTCACGGACCGGTGACCGGGTTGATTTAAATACATTGTCCCGAACCGGTGACCGGGTTGATTTAAATATATTGCCCCGAACCGGTGACCGGGTTGATTTAATTATATTGTCACGGACCGGGTTGGTTTAATTATATTGTCCCGGACCGGTGACCGGTGGTTTTTAAATATTTTGTCGCGGACCCGGGTTGATTTAATTATATTGTCACGGACCGGTGACCGGTGGTTTTTAAATATTTTGTCGCGGACCCGGGTTGATTTAAATATATTGTCAGTGACCGGGTTGGTTTAATTATATTGTCCCGGACCGGGTTGATTTAATTATATTGTCACGGACCGGTGACCGGTGGTTTTTAAATATTTTGTCGCGGACCCGGGTTGATTTAAATATATTGTCAGTGACCGGGTTGGTTTAATTATATTGTCCCGGACCGGGTTGGTTTAATTATATTGTCCCGGACCGGGTTGATTTAGTTATATTGTCACGGACCGGTGACCGGGGGTTTTTAAATATTTTGTCGCGGACCGGGGTTGATTTAAATATATTGTCAGTGACCGGGTTGGTTCAATTATATTGTCCCGGACCGGGTTGGTTTAATTATATTGTCCCGGACCGGGTTGATTTAATTATATTGTCACGGACCGGTGACCGGGGGGTTTTAAATATTTTGTCGCGGACCCGGGTTGATTTAAATATATTGTCAGTGACCGGGTTGGTTTAATTATATTGTCCCGGACCGGGTTGGTTTAATTATATTGTCCCGGACCGGGTTGATTTAATTATATTGTCACGGACCGGTGACCGGTGGTTTTTAAATATTTTGTCGCGGACCCGGGTTGATTTAAATATATTGTCAGTGACGGGGTTGGTTTAATTATATTGTCCCGGACCGGGTTGGTTTAATTATATTGTCCCGGACCGGGTTGATTTAATTATATCGTCACGGACCGGTGACCGGGGGTTTTTAAATATTTTGTCGCGGACCCGGGTTGATTTAAATATATTGTCAGTGACCGGGTTGGTTTAATTATATTGTCCCGGACCGGGTTGATTTAATTATATTGTCCCGGACCGGGTTGATTCAATTGTCACGGACCGGTGACCGGGTTGGTTTAATTATATTGTCACGGACCGGTGACCGGGTTGATTTAAATACATTGTCCCGAACCGGTGACCGGGTTGATTTAAATATATTGCCCCGAACCGGTGACCGGGTTGATTTAATTATATTGTCACGGACCGGGTTGGTTTAATTATATTGTCCCGGACCGGGTTGATTTAATTAGCCTATATTGTCACGGACCGGTGACCGGTGGTTTTTAAATATTTTGTCGCGGACCCGGGTTGATTTAAATATATTGTCAGTGACCGGGTTGGTTTAATTATATTGTCCCGGACCGGTCCTGGACCGGGTTGATTTAATTATATTGTCCCGGACCGGGTGAATTTAATTATATTGTCCCGGACCGGTGACCGGTGGTTTTTAAATATTTTGTCGCGGACCCGGGTTGATTTAAATATATTGTCAGTGACCGGTTTTGTTTAATTATATTGTCCCGGACCGTGTTGGTTTAATTATATTGTCCCGGACCGGGTTGATTTAATTATATTGTCACGGACCGGTGACCGGTGGTTTTTAAATATTTTGTCGCGGACCCGGGTTGATTTAAATATATTGTCAGTGACCGGGTTGGTTTAATTATATTGTCCCGGACCGGGTTGGTTTAATTATATTGTCCCGGACCGGGTTGATTTAATTATATTGTCACGGACCGGTGACCGGGGGGTTTTAAATATATTGTCGCGGACCCGGGTTGATTTAAATATATTGTCAGTGACCGGGTTGGTTTAATTATATTGTCCCGGACCGGGTTGGTTTAATTATATTGTCCCGGACCGGGTTGATTTAATTATATTGTCACGGACCGGTGACCGGTGGTTTTTAAATATTTTGTCGCGGACCCGGGTTGATTTAAATATATTGTCAGTGACGGGGTTGGTTTAATTATATTGTCCCGGACCGGGTTGGTTTAATTATATTGTCCCGGACCGGGTTGATTTAATTATATCGTCACGGACCGGTGACCGGGGGTTTTTAAATATTTTGTCGCGGACCCGGGTTGATTTAAATATATTGTCACGGACCGGGTGGTTTAATTATATTGTCCCGGACCGGGTTGGTTTAATTATATTGTCCCGGACCGGGTGGTTTAATTATATTGTCCCGGACCGGGTTGGTTTAATTATATTGTCACGGACCGGGTGGTTTAATTATATTGTCCCGGACCGGGTTGGTTTAATTATATTGTCCCGGACCGGGTTGGTTTAATTATATTGTCCCGGACCGGGTTGGTTTAATTATATTGTCCCGGACCGGGTTGGTTTAATTATATTGTCCCGGACCGGGTTGGTTTAATTATATTGTCCCGGACCGGGTTGGTTTAATTATATTGTCCCGGACCGGGTTGGTTTAATTATTTTGTCCCGGACCGGGTTGATTTAATTATATTGTCCCGAATGATTTTTGTCTGAAGGGAATTTACTGCAGAAAAGGGGAATATTATTGAGAATAATGGATTTATATAGAAGGAAATCAATATTTCAGCCTATAGTCGAAATGTTTGGTTATGTATTTTATGTAGCTGTAATAATAGTAAAATAGTAATAGTAATAATAATACTAAATCTGCTAAATTATGTGATATTAAATGTATTCTTAAATATCACAACAAATTCCACATTCATCATTGGTAACAATTTCACTTTGCTTTTCTGTCATTCATATTTAAGTTGATGTGAATATAGTGTTGCTGTCATTGATTTCTAATTAATAAAGATGCTTTTTTTAAATTGTTTTTTAAATAACTCTGTTATTGTCGTAATAAAACTAAAACTTTCCGAGCACGTGTGTGTTTGTTCAGTGTGTTTTGAGACGGATAAAGGTGTTTTAACGTGTTTCTCAGATCTTCTGCTAGTGATGTGATATAGTCAGCATGACAGAAGCTGTCTATGTAGGGAGCGACACCAGTCAGAGACTTTACAATAGAACCAGTGAGTCCTGTGAAATAGATGACCAGTTAAACACAAGAACAACGAAAGCAAGAAACAATGTCAAATATCTAATACTTTGGTTTTATGTAGAATGTTTAAAATAAAACCAGAGAAAATGTGTCGGTAATAAGAAGTGTTTTCCCAGAACTGAAGAGCAAAAACATTCTCTGAACTACTGCAGTTCACAGTTTGGATGTTTTAAGTGAGACACACACACACACACACACACACACACACACACACTTGACTCAAAGGCAAAGGAAAAGCAGCCCACAAAGGAAACACCAGATCAGAGAGCCACGCACTTCTTCGTCATTTCCGCATCGCCCTCTATTTTACATCTGGTCCAGTCCAGTTCACTCTTTACTGCTGTCTCATGTGTGTGTGTGTGTGTGTGTGTGTGTGTGTCTTCATGAAGCGGTTCATCTTGTTGATTCCTGTGTTTCTGCTCATAAAGCTGATTCTCCACATCCAGCATCAGGGGGAGGAGGAGGAGTGTCTGCTCTTCATCTTCCGTCACTCACGCGCTTCAGGTATCAGCTGTGTTTCACACTTATGTACACTGATGTTGGATACGAAAAAAAGATTTTTATTACAAGAATGTCTACGTGAAAAATATTTATACGCAAAAACAAGTAAAATGGAGTGAATAAGTGAGTCTTTAATTCTCTGATGCTCGATATGAAACGATGCTGTCACAAAATACAGGCTTCATTACAATGTGTGTCAATGGCGCATGCGCAGTTAGATCTGTGTCCACACTAGAGGCTTAGCTACTAGCTAGTTTGTAACAAACTCTGTACTTTATTCCGTTGGGCAGAAGCTTATAATAGGTCGTAAACTCTCCGTAAAGTAATGCGTAGTCGCATAATATGACGTTTATCCTCGATGATCAATGGCAGCCTTCAAACACGTGAGCAGAAGTTGTGTTGAAATGCGTGAATTTCAGTTTATCCTTCATTCTTACTTCTTTTGCCTCACGTTACTATACACGATACTTGATCATGAATAACAGAAGTGTTTTTATATGCAAACAACATCCAGACACTGTATTTAAGGATCATTAAATAAATAGGTTATTGATACAAAAAAAAAAAAAAACAGGATAAATGACGTTGATTATGACTGATATTTGACATAAGCAACACGCGTTTAGGACGGGTTCGTGTTAAAGTGACGCTAACAAACTTTTCACATGTTCTCTCTCTTAACATGTAAGCGACTCACTTCAGACTTCCATGTCCAGACTTCACCAGTTGATTGATTACATTGATAATTAAAAAAAAAAAAAAAGTGTATTACATTTTTTCTGAAATTGTATATTTAAATACACTTTGTCTAATTAAGTATGCACTAATTTGCATAGCTTTCTAGAACACCAATCTGAACTGTGGATGAAGTCCGTTTCTAAATGCTTGTTTAATTGTTTTTATCAAATGTTTTTAAAGAGGGGATTTTGGATTTCTCTATTTATCACTCCACAAATCAGAAAATACTGTCAACAGCAGCAAAACAAAATTGTAAAAAATAACATTTTAGGAATAAAATCAGGAAGATTATATATGACCAAACCCCGCAAAAGCATTCATTATATGAATATAAAGTAAAGTTGTGTGCGTGAAAAGCTGTGGAGAGTGTGTGAACACTGTGTGTGTGTGTGTGTGTGTGTGTGTGTGTGTGTGTGTGTGTGTGTAAACACTGTGTGTGTGTGTGTGTGTGTGTGTGTGTGTGTGTGTGTGTGTGTGTGTGTGTGTGTGTGTGTAAACACTGTGTGTGTGTGTGTGTGTGTGTGTGTGTGTATGTGTGTGTGTGTGTGTGTGTGTGTGTGTGTGTAGTGTCTCGCCTTTACGAGCTTCACATCCATCCGCTACAGATTGTACAGGATTTTGTGTTTAGCAGTTTAATAAATGATTATTAGTACATTTACATTTAGTATTTTTTTAGTATTTTTATTCCGTCTAAACTAAAGGTTCATGGAAGAAAATAAATGTACAATGTTTAGGAGAGAGCGCGACACAACCTAACGCTTGTGGACTTTCAGTGTGTGTAAATCTACTTCACAGTATTCATATTTCCCAAATTAATCTCACACACGTCTAGTACAATTATGTGGTTATATTTTATTAATACAGTGTATACTTTTTTCTTGATTTACCCTGAAAGAATGGACGAGTACGTTATAACACGACCCTATGATCTAATAAAAAAAATACAAAACAAACTAAAATATTTTCTCAATAAAATACAATTATTAACTTTTTCATATAAAATAATAGCATTTTTCTTAATAATTAAAAACAAACTATTTTTTTAGTTTGACAATGAACACACCGAAAACACAGCCATACAACATAGTTCAAAACATAATAATAATTAATAATTTCTAAACATTGACTCGCAGTCTTTGTTCAACCGGTGACCGGGTTGATTTAATTATATTGTCACGGACCGGTGACCGGGTGGATTTAATTATATTGTCACGGACCGGTGACCGGGTGGATTTAATTATATTGTCACGGACCGGTGACCGGGTGGATTTAAATATATTGTCCCGGACCGGTGACCGGGTTGATTTAATTATATTGTCACGGACCGGTGACCGGGTTGATTTAATTATATTGTCCCGGACCGGTGACCGGGTTGATTTAATTATATTGTCACGGACCGGTGACCGGGTTGATTTAATTATATTGTCACGGACCGGTGACCGGGTTGATTTAAATATATTGTCACGGACCGGTGACCGGGTTGATTTAATTATATTGTCCCGGACCGGTGACCGGGTTGATTTAATTATATTGTCACGGACCCAGTGCCGCTGCTAGCCATTTTGGTGCCCTAAGCATAATTCCTTTATGATGCCAACCCACCCCCCCCCCCCAAAAAAATTCATTTAGGATTGTCATTTTTTTGAAAATTTTCAAAAATTAAAAAGTAACACTTTAGTTTAGGGTCTAATGCTTACTATTAACTAGTTTCATTACCATGCAATGGCATGATTTTATAATCACTGGGATCCCGAATTTGAGGCAGGTTAGTTAGGGGTGTTCGGGGGAAATTTTTTATATTTTTCTGAACTACAGATGTGCATTTTAAGATGTTGTGAAGGCAAAAAAAAAAAAAAAAAATATCGATAACAACAGCTTTAAAACCATGTCAGTGGGCAGCTGATTATTTTTCTCTCCTCATCAGCATCACACTCTTTTTCTCTTTGTTTCTCTTTGTCTCTCTTCCCCTCCTAAAGTTGGCTTTTTTAATTTTCTAAAGGTTACAATTTGTATTTTATTCTCAATATGTACACATTCATTATAAATCCTGTGCCTAACATGATGAAAACGGCTTTGTTCATGTTTCTTGTCCCCTCACAATGACAGTAGCCTAAACTATTACACTAGGCTACATGTTACATAGGCCTATTTTCAGTTCAAAATAGCGAAATTAGACAAAACTATATTAGTTTGCCTAATTATTTTTTGTCATTCGTTTAACATTTATGACCTAAAAAAACTGTCAAATAAAGTTAAGTTTAGCTACTTACATCTTATCTCGCACTTGACCGTACACTGAAGCGTCGAGTTGCACTGTTAAAATTCGCGCTCAGCGTCTGTGAACATAAAGCCCGCCTATTTTGATTTGATTGGTCATCTCAAATATTCTGACATTGACGAGCAATGACAGACCAATGAGGCTCAGATGAACACACACACGCACACACACACACACACACACCCTGTCCTGTGTTTCTGACGTGCTCTCTTTCTCTACTCGGCGCCGCTGCGGATTGAAGAGGAAGAACGCGCTGAATATGATTATAACAAGAAGTTTGATGATTGGTTTTTCATTAGGCTATTTTTGGTGCCCCCTCAGCACTTGGTGCCCTACGCACAGCGCGTGATGCGCGTGGTGGGAGCGGCGGCGCTGCCCGGACCGGTGACCGGGTTGATAAATTATATTGTCACGGACCGGTGACCGGGTTGATTTAATTATATTGTCACGGACCGGTGACCGGGTTGGTTTAATTATATTGTCACGGACCGGTGACCGGGTGGATTTAAATATATTGTCCCGGACCGGTGACCGGGTTGGTTTAATTATATTGTCCCGGACCGGTGACCGGGTTGATTTAATTATATTGTCCCGAACCGGTGACCGGGTTGATTTAAATATATTGTCCCGGACCGGTGACCGGGTTGATTTAAATATATTGTCCCGAACCGGTGACCGGGTTGATTTAATTATATTGTCACGGACCGGTGACCGGGTTGATTTAATTATATTGTCCCGAACCGGTGACCGGGTTGATTTAATTATATTGTCACGGACCGGTGACGGGTGGATTTAATTATATTGTCACGGACCGGTGACCGGGTTGGTTTAATTATATTGTCCCGGACCGGTGACCGGGTTGATTTAAATATATTGTCCCGAACCGGTGACCGGGTGGATTTAATTATATTGTCACGAACCGGTGACCGGGTTGATTTAATTATATTGTCACGAACCGGTGACCGGGTTGATTTAATTATATTGTCACGGACCGGTGACCGGGGGGTTTTAAATATATTGTCACGGACCGGTGACCGGGTTGATTTAATTATATTGTCACGGACCGGGTTGGTTTAATTATATTGTCCCGAATGAGTTTTTTCTGAAGGGAATTTACTGCAGAAAAGGGGATTAATATTGAGAATAATGGATTTATATAGAAGGAAATCAATATTTCAGCCTATAGTCGAAATGTTTGGTTATGTATTTTATGTAGCTGTAATAATAGTAAAATAGTAATAGTAATAATAATACTAAATCTGCTAAATTATGTGATATTAAATGTATTCTTAAATATCACAACAAATTCCACATTCATCATTGGTAACAATTTCACTTTGCTTTTCTGTCATTCATATTTAAGTTGATGTGAATATAGTGTTGCTGTCATTGATTTCTAATTAATAAAGATGCTTTTTTTATTGTTTTTTAAATAACTCTGTTATTGTCGTAATAAAAGTAAAACTTTCCGAGCACGTGTGTGTTTGTTCAGTGTGTTTTGAGACGGATAAAGGTGTTTTAACGTGTTTCTCAGATCTTCTGCTAGTGATGTGATATAGTCAGCATGACAGAAGCTGTCTATGTAGGGAGCGACACCAGTCAGAGACTTTACAGTAGAACCAGTGAGTCCTGTGAAATAGATGACCAGTTAAACACAAGAACAACGAAAGCAAGAAACAATGTCAAATACCTAATACTTTGGTTTTATGTAGAATGTTTAAAATAAAACCAGAGAAAATGTGCCGGTAATAAGAAGTGTTTTCCCAGAACTGAAGAGCAAAAACATTCTCTGAACTACTGCAGTTCACAGTTTGGATGTTTTAAGTGACACACACACACACACACACACACACACAAACTTGACTCAAAGGAAAAGGAAATAGCAGCCACAAAGGAAACACCAGATCAGAGAGGCACGCACTTCTTCGTCATTTCCGCATCGCCCTTATATTCTGGTCCAGTCCAGTTCACTCTGCTGTCTCGTGTGTGTGTGTGTGTGTGTGTGTGTGTGTGTCTTCATGAAGCGGTTCATCTTGTTGATTCCTGTGTTTCTGCTCATAAAGCTGATTCTCCACATCCAGCATCAGGAGGAGGAGGAGGAGTGTCTGCTCTTCATCTTCCGTCACTCACGCGCTTCAGGTATCAGCTGTGTTTCACACTTATGTACACTGATGTTGGATACGAAAAAAAGATTTTTATTACAAGAATGTCTACGTGAAAAATATTTATACGCAAAAACAAGTAAAATGGAGTGAATAAGTGAGTCTTTAATTCTCTGATGCTCGATATGAAACGATGCTGTCACTGTCGATGATCAATGGCAGCCTTCAAACACGTGAGCAGAAGTTGTGTTGAAATGCGTGAATTTCAGTTTATCCTTCATTCTTACTTCTTTAGCCTCACGTTACTATACGATACTTGATCATGAATAACAGAAGTGTTTTTATATGCAAACAACATCCAGACACTGTATTTAAGGATCATTAAATAAATAGGTTATTGATACAAAAAAAAACAGGATAAATGACGTTGATTATGACTGATATTTGACATAAGCCACACGCGTTTAGGACGGGTTCGTGTTAAAGTGACGCTAACAAACTTTTCACATGTTCTCTCTCTTAACATGTAAGCGACTCACTTCAGACTTCCATGTCCAGACTTCACCAGTCGATTGATTACATTGATAATTTAAAAAAAAAAAAAAAGTGTATTACATTTTTTTCTGAAATTGTATATTTAAATACACTTTATTGTCTAATTAAGTATGCACTAATTTGCATAGCTTTCTAGAACACCAATCTGAACTGTGGATGAAGTCCGTTTCTAAATGCTTGTTTAATTGTTTTTATCAAATGTTTTTAAAGAGGGGATTTTGGATTTCTCTATTTATCACTCCACAAATCAGAAAATACTGTCAACAGCAGCAAAACAAAATTGTAAAAAATAACATTTTAGGAATAAAATCAGGAAGATTATATATGACCAAATCCCCCTGTAAAAGCCTTCAGGATATAATAATATAAAGTAAAGTTGTGTGCGTGAAAAGCTGAAGAGTGTGTGAACACTGTGTGTGTGTGTGTGTGTGTGTGTGTGTGTGTGTGTAAACACTGTGTGTGTGTGTGTGTGTGTGTGTGTGTGTGTGTGTGTGTGTGTGTGTGTGTGTGTGTGTGTGTGTGTGAACACTGTGTGTGTGTGTGTGTGTGTGTGTGTAGTGTCTCGCCTTTACGAGCTTCACATCCATCCGCTACAGATTGTACAGGATTTTGTGTTTAGCAGTTTAATAAATGATTATTAGTACATTTACATTTAGTCATTTAGTATTTTTTTAGTATTTTTATTCCGTCTAAACTAAAGGTTCATGGAAGAAAATAAATGTACAATGTTTAGGAGAGAGCGCGACACAACCTAACGCTTGTGGACTTTCAGTGTGTGTAAATCTACTTCACAGTATTCATATTTCCCAAATTAATCTCACAAGTACAATTATGTGGTTATATTTTATTAATACAGTGTATGCTTTTTTCTTGATTTACCCTGAAAGAATGGACGAGTACGTTATAACACGACCATATGATCTAATAAAAAAAAATACAAAACAAACTAAAATATTTTCTCAATAAAATACAATTATTAACTTTTTCATATAAAATAATAGCATTTTTCTTAATAATTAAAAACAAACTATTTTTTTAGTTTGACAATGAACACACCGAAAACACAGCCATACAACATAGTTCAAAACATAATAATAATTAATAATTTCTAAACATTGACTCGCAGTCTTTGTTCAACCCGGACCGGGTGAATTTAAATATATTGTCCCGGACCGGTGACCGGGTTGATTTAATTATATTGTCACGAACCGGTGACCGGGTTTATTTAATTATATTGTCACGAACCGGTGACCGGGTTGGTTTAATTATATTGTCACGGACCGGTGACCGGGTTGGTTTAATTATATTGTCACGAACCGGTGACCGGGTTGGTTTAATTATATTGTCACGGACCGGTGACCGGGTTGATTTAATTATATTGTCACGAACCGGTGACCGGGTTTATTTAATTATATTGTCCCGGACCGGTGACCGGGTTGGTTTAATTATATTGTCACGGACCGGTGACCGGGTTGATTTAATTATATTGTCATGAACCGGTGACCGGGTTTATTTAATTATATTGTCCCGGACCGGTGACCGGGTTGGTTTAATTATATTGTCACGAACCGGTGACCGGGTTGATTTAATTATATTGTCACGAACCGGTGACCGGGTGGATTTAATTATATTGTCCCGGACCGGTGACCGGGTTGATTTAATTATATTGTCACGGACCGGTGACCGGGTTGGTTTAATTATATTGTCACGGACCGGTGACCGGGTTGATTTAATTATATTGTCACGGACCGGTGACCGGGTGGATTTAATTATATTGTCACGGACCGGTGACCGGGTGGATTTAAATATATTGTCCCGGACCGGTGACCGGGTTGATTTAATTATATTGTCACGAACCGGTGACCGGGTGGATTTAATTATATTGTCCCGGACCGGTGACCGGGTTGATTTAATTATATTGTCACGGACCGGTGACCGGGTTGGTTTAATTATATTGTCACGGACCGGTGACTGGGTGAATTTAAATATATTGTCCCGGACCGGTGACCGGGTTGATTTAATTATATTGTCACGAACCGGTGACCGGGTTTATTTAATTATATTGTCACGAACCGGTGACCGGGTTGGTTTAATTATATTGTCACGGACCGGTGACCGGGTTTATTTAATTATATTGTCCCGGACCGGTGACCGGGTTGGTTTAATTATATTGTCACGGACCGGTGACCGGGTTGATTTAATTATATTGTCCCGAACCGGTGACCGGGTTTATTTAATTATATTGTCCCGGACCGGTGACCGGGTTGATTTAATTATATTGTCACGAACCGGTGACCGGGTTTATTTAATTATATTGTCCCGGACCGGTGACCGGGTTGGTTTAATTATATTGTCACGGACCGGTGACCGGGTTGATTTAATTATATTGTCCCGGACCGGTGACCGGGTTGGTTTAATTATATTGTCACGGACCGGTGACCGGGTTGATTTAATTATATTGTCACGAACCGGTGACCGGGTTTATTTAATTATATTGTCCCGGACCGGTGACCGGGTTGGTTTAATTATATTGTCACGGACCGGTGACCGGGTTGATTTAATTATATTGTCCCGGACCGGTGACCGGGTTGGTTTAATTATATTGTCACGGACCGGTGACCGGGTTGATTTAATTATATTGTCACGGACCGGTGACCGGGTTGATTTAATTATATTGTCCCGGACCGGTGACCGGGTTGGTTTAATTATATTGTCACGAACCGGTGACCGGGTTGATTTAATTATATTGTCACGAACCGGTGACCGGGTTTATTTAATTATAGTATTGTCCCGGACCGGTGACCGGGTTGGTTTAATTATATTGTCACGGACCGGTGACCGGGTTGATTTAATTATATTGTCACGGACCGGTGACCGGGTGGATTTAATTATATTGTCACGGACCGGTGACCGGGTGGATTTAAATATATTGTCCCGGACCGGTGACCGGGTTGATTTAATTATATTGTCACGAACCGGTGACCGGGTGGATTTAATTATATTGTCCCGGACCGGTGACCGGGTTGATTTAATTATATTGTCACGGACCGGTGACCGGGTTGATTTAATTATATTGTCCCGGACCGGTGACCGGGTTGATTTAATTATATTGTCACGGACCGGTGACCGGGTTGATTTAATTATATTGTCACGGACCGGTGACCGGGTTGATTTAATTATATTGTCACGGACCGGTGACCTGGTGGATTTAATTATATTGTCCCGGACCGGTGACCGGGTTGATTTAAATATATTGTCACGGACCGGTGACCGGGTGGATTTAAATATATTGTCACGGACCGGTGACCGGGTGGATTTAATTATATTGTCACGGACCGGTGACCGGGTTGATTTAATTATATTGTCACGGACCGGTGACCGGGTTGATTTAAATATATTGTCCCGGACCGGTGACCGGGTGGATTTAATTATATTGTCACGGACCGGTGACCGGGTTGATTTAATTATATTGTCACGGACCGGTGACCGGGTTGATTTAAATATATTGTCCCGGACCGGTGACCTGGTTGATTTAATTATATTGTCACGGACCGGTGACCGGGTTGATTTAAATATATTGTCCCGGACCGGTGACCGGGTGGATTTAATTATATTGTCACGGACCGGTGACCGGGTTGATTTAATTATATTGTCACGGACCGGTGACCGGGTTGATTTAATTATATTGTCACGGACCGGTGACCGGGTTGATTTAAATATATTGTCCCGGACCGGTGACCGGGTTGATTTAATTATATTGTCACGGACCGGTGACCGGGTTTATTTAATTATATTGTCACTGACCGGTGACCGGGTTGATTTAATTATATTGTCCCTACCCGGGTTGATTTAAATATATTGTCCCGAACCGGTGACCGGGTTTATTCAATTATATTATCACGGTCCGGTGACCGGGTTGATTTAATTATATTGTCACGGACCGGTGACCGGGTTGATTTAATTATATTGTCACGAACCGGTGACCGGGTTGATTTAATTATATTGTCACGGACCGGTGACCGGGTTGATTTAATTATATTATCACGGACCGGTGACCGGGTGGATTTAATTATATTGTCACGGACCGGTGACCGGGTGGATTTAATTATATTATCACGGACCGGTGACCGGGTTGATTTAATTATATTGTCACGGACCGGTGACCGGGTTGATTTAATTATATTGTCACGGACCGGTGACCGGGTTGATTTAATTATATTGTCACGGACCGGTGACCGGGTTGATTTAATTATATTGTCACGGACCGGTGACCGGGTTGGTTTAATTATATTGTCCCGGACCGGGTTGATTTAATTATATTGTCCCGAATGATTTTTGTCTGAAGGGAATTTACTGCAGAAAAGGGGAATAATATTGAGAATAATGGATTTATATAGAAGGAAATCAATATTTCAGCCTATAGTCGAAATGTTTGGTTATGTATTTTATGTAGCTGTAATAATAGTAAAATAGTAATAGTAATAATAATACTAAATCTGCTAAATTATGTGATATTAAATGTATTCTTAAATATCACAACAAATTCCACATTCATCATTGGTAACAATTTCACTTTGCTTTTCTGTCATTCATATTTAAGTTGATGTGAATATAGTGTTGCTGTCATTGATTTCTAATTAATAAAGATGCTTTTTTTATTGTTTTTTAAATAACTCTGTTATTGTCGTAATAAAACTAAAACTTTCCGAGCACATGTGTGTTTGTTCAGTGTGTTTTGAGACGGATAAAGGTGTTTTAATGTGTTTCTCAGATCTTCTGCTAGTGATGTGATATAGTCAGCATGACAGAAGCTGTCTATGTAGGGAGCGACACCAGTCAGAGACTTTACAGTAGAACCAGTGAGTCCTGTGAAATAGATGACCAGTTAAACACAAGAACAACGAAAGCAAGAAACAATGTCAAATACCTAATACTTTGGTTTTATGTAGAATGTTTCAAATAAAACCAGAGAAAATGTGCCGGTAATAAGAAGTGTTTTCCCAGAACTGAAGAGCAAAAACATTCTCTGAACTACTGCAGTTCACAGTTTGGATGTTTTAAGTGAGACACACACACACACACACAAACTTGACTCAAAGGAAAAGGAAATAGCAGCCACAAAGGAAACACCAGATCAGAGAGGCACGCACTTCTTCGTCATTTCCGCATCGCCCTCTATTTTACATCTGGTCCAGTCCAGTTCACTCTGCTGTCTCGTGTGTGTGTGTGTGTGTCTTCAAGAAGCGGTTCATCTTGTTGATTCCTGTGTTTCTGCTCATAAAGCTGATTCTCCACATCCAGCATCAGGAGGAGGAGGAGGAGTGTCTGCTCTTCATCTTCCGTCACTCACGCGCTTCAGGTATCAGCTGTGTTTCACACTTATGTACACTGATGTTGGATACGAAAAAAAGATTTTTATTACAAGAATGTCTACGTGAAAAATATTTATACGCAAAAACAAGTAAAATGGAGTGAATAAGTGAGTCTTTAATTCTCTGATGCTCGATATGAAACGATGCTGTCACTGTCGATGATCAATGGCAGCCTTCAAACACGTGAGCAGAAGTTGTGTTGAAATGCGTGAATTTCAGTTTATCCTTCATTCTTACTTCTTTAGCCTCACGTTACTATATACGATACTTGATCATGAATAACAGAAGTGTTTTTATATGCAAACAACATCCAGACACTGTATTTAAGGATCATTAAATAAATAGGTTATTGATACAAAAAAAAAAAAAACAGGATAAATGACGTTGATTATGACTGATATTTGACATAAGCCACACGCGTTTAGGACGGGTTCGTGTTAAAGTGACGCTAACAAACTTTTCACATGTTCTCTCTCTTAACATGTAAGCGACTCACTTCAGACTTCCATGTCCAGACTTCACCAGTCGATTGATTACATTGATAATTGAAAAAAAAAAAAAGTGTATTACATTTTTTCTGAAATTGTATATTTAAATACACTTTGTCTAATTAAGTATGCACTAATTTGCATAGCTTTCTAGAACACCAATCTGAACAGTGGATGAAGTCCGTTTCTAAATGCTTGTTTAATTGTTTTTATCAAATGTTTTTAAAGAGGGGATTTTGGATTTCTCTATTTATCACTCCACAAATCAGAAAATACTGTCAACAGCAGCAAAACAAAATTGTAAAAAATAACATTTTAGGAATAAAATCAGGAAGATTATATATGACCAAACCCCGCAAAAGCATTCATTATATGAATATAAAGTAAAGTTGTGTGCGTGAAAAGCTGAAGTGGAGAGTGTGTGTGTGTGTGTGTGTGTGTGTGTGTGTGTGTGTGTGTGTGTGTGTGTGTGTGTGTGTGTGTGTGTGTGTGTGTGTGTGTGTGTGTGTGTGTGTGAACACTGTGTGTGTGTGTGTGTGTGTAGTGTCTCGCCTTTACGAGCTTCACATCCATCCGCTACAGATTGCACAGGATTTTGTGTTTAGCAGTTTAATAAATGATTATTAGTATTTTTTAGTATTTTTATTCCGTCTAAACTAAAGGTTCATGGAAGAAAATAAATGTACAATGTTTAGGAGAGAGCGCGACACAACCTAACGCTTGTGGACTTTCAGTGTGTGTAAATCTACTTCACAGTATTCATATTTCCCAAATTAATCTCACACACGTCTAGTACAATTATGTGGTTATATTTTATTAATACAGTGTATACTTTTTTTCTTGATTTACCCTGAAAGAATGGACGAGTACGTTATAACACGACCATATGATCTAATAAAAAAAAATACAAAACAAACTAAAATATTTTCTCAATAAAATACAATTATTAACTTTTTCATATAAAATAATAGCATTTTTCTTAATAATTAAAAACAAACTATTTTTTTAGTTTGACAATGAAAACACCGAAAACACAGCCATACAACATAGTTCAAAACATAATAATAATTAATAATTTCTAAACATTGACTCGCAGTCTTTGTTCAACCCGGACCGGGTTGATTTAATTATATTGTCCCGGACCGGTGACCGGGTGGATTTAATTATATTGTCACGGACCGGTGACCGGGTTGATTTAATTATATTGTCCCGGACCGGTGACCGGGTTGATTTAATTATATTGTCCCGGACCGGTGACCAGGTGGATTTAATTATATTGTCCCGGACCGGTGACCGGGTTGATTTAATTATATTGTCACGGACCGGTGACCGGGTGGATTTAATTATATTGTCCCGGACCGGTGACCGGGTGGATTTAATTATATTGTCACGGACCGGTGACCGGGTTGATTTAATTATATTGTCACGGACCGGTGACCGGGTTGATTTAAATATATTGTCCCGGACCGGTGACCGGGTTGATTTAAATATATTGTCCCGGACCGGTGACCGGGTTGATTTAATTATATTGTCACGGACCGGTGACCGGGTTGATTTAATTATATTGTCACGGACCGGTGACCGGGTGGATTTAATTATATTGTCACGGACCGGTGACGCAGGTTGCTTTAAATATATTGTCCCGAACCGGTGACCGGGTTGATTTAATTATATTGTCACGGACCGGTGACCGGGTTGATTTAAATATATTGTCCCGGACCGGTGACCGGGTTGATTTAATTATATTGTCACGGACCGGTGACCGGGTTGATTTAAATATATTGTCCCGGACCGGTGACCGGGTTGATTTAAATATATTGTCACGGACCGGTGACCGGGTTGATTTAATTATATTGTCACGGACCGGTGACCGGGTGGATTTAATTATATTGTCACGGACCGGTGACCGGGTTGATTTAATTATATTGTCCCGGACCGGTGACCGGGTGGATTTAATTATATTGTCACGGACCGGTGACCGGGTGGATTTAATTATATTGTCACGGACCGGTGACCGGGTTGATTTAATTATATTGTCCCGGACCGGTGACCGGGTTGATTTAATTATATTGTCACGGACCGGTGACCGGGTTGATTTAAATATATTGTCCCGGACCGGTGACCGGGTTGATTTAAATATATTGTCCCGGACCGGTGACCGGGTTGATTTAAATATATTGTCCCGGACCGGTGACCGGGTTGATTTAAATATATTGTCCCGAACCGGTGACCGGGTTGATTTAATTATATTGTCACGGACCGGTGACCGGGTTGATTTAAATATATTGTCCCGGACCGGTGACCGGGTTGATTTAATTATATTGTCACGGACCGGTGACCGGGTTGATTTAAATATATTGTCCCGGACCGGTGACCGGGTTGATTTAAATATATTGTCACGGACCGGTGACCGGGTTGATTTAATTATATTGTCACGGACCGGTGACCGGGTGGATTTAATTATATTGTCACGGACCGGTGACCGGGTTGATTTAATTATATTGTCACGGACCGGTGACCGGGTTGATTTAATTATATTGTCCCGAACCGGGTTGATTTAAATATATTGTCCCGGACCGGTGACCGGGTTGATTTAAATATATTGTCCCGAACCGGTGACCGGGTTTATTCAATTATATTGTCACGGACCGGTGACCGGGTTTATTTAATTATATTGTCACGGACCGGTGACCGGGTTGATTTAATTATATTGTCACGGACCGGGTGGTTTTAAATATATTGTCCCGAATGATTTTTGTCTGAAGGGAATTTACTGCAGAAAAGGGGAATAATATTGAGAATAATGGATTTATATAGAAGGAAATCAATATTTCAGCCTATAGTCGAAATGTTTGGTTATGTATTTTATGTAGCTGTAATAATAGTAAAATAGTAATAGTAATAATAATACTAAATCTGCTAAATTATGTGATATTAAATGTATTCTTAAATATCACAACAAATTCCACATTCATCATTGGTAACAATTTCACTTTGCTTTTCTGTCATTCATATTTAAGTTGATGTGAATATAGTGTTGCTGTCATTGATTTCTAATTAATAAAGATGCTTTTTTTAAATTGTTTTTTAAATAACTCTGTTATTGTCGTAATAAAACTAAAACTTTCCGAGCACGTGTGTGTTTGTTCAGTGTGTTTTGAGACGGATAAAGGTTTTTTAATGTGTTTCTCAGATCTTCTGCTAGTGATGTGATATAGTCAGCATGACAGAAGCTGTCTATGTAGGGAGCGACACCAGTCAGAGACTTTACAGTAGAACCAGTGAGTCCTGTGAAATAGATGACCAGTTAAACACAAGAACAACGAAAGCAAGAAACAATGTCAAATATCTAATACTTTGGTTTTATGTAGAATGTTTAAAATAAAACCAGAGAAAATGTGCCGGTAATAAGAAGTGTTTTCCCAGAACTGAAGAGCAAAAACATTCTCTGAACTACTGCAGTTCACAGTTTGGATGTTTTAAGTGAGACACACACACACACACACACACACACACACACACACAAACTTGACTCAAAGGAAAAGGAAATAGCAGCCACAAAGGAAACACCAGATCAGAGAGCCACGCACTTCTTCGTCATTTCCGCATCGCCCTTATATTCTGGTCCAGTCTAGTTCACTCTGCTGTCTCGTGTGTGTGTGTGTGTGTGTGTGTGTGTGTCTTCATGAAGCGGTTCATCTTGTTGATTCCTGTGTTTCTGCTCATAAAGCTGATTCTCCACATCCAGCATCAGGAGGAGGAGGAGGAGTGTCTGCTCTTCATCTTCCGTCACTCACGCGCTTCAGGTATCAGCTGTGTTTCACACTCATGTACACTGATGTTGGATACGAAAAAAAGATTTTTATTACAAGAATGTCTACGTGAAAAATATTTATACGCAAAAACAAGTAAAATGGAGTGAATAAGTGAGTCTTTAATTCTCTGATGCTCGATATGAAACGATGCTGTCACTGTCGATGATCAATGGCAGCCTTCAAACACGTGAGCAGAAGTTGTGTTGAAATGCGTGAATTTCAGTTTATCCTTCATTCTTACTTCTTTAGCCTCACGTTACTATACGATACTTGATCATGAATAACAGAAGTGTTTTTATATGCAAACAACATCCAGACACTGTATTTAAGGATCATTAAATAAATAGGTTATTGATACAAAAAAAAAAAACAGGATAAATGACGTTGATTGATTATGACTGATATTTGACATAAGCAACACGCGTTTAGGACGGGTTCGTGTTAAAGTGACGCTAACACACTTTTCACATGTTCTCTCTCTTAACATGTAAGCGACTCACTTCAGACTTCCATGTCCAGACTTCACCAGTCGATTGATTACATTGATAATTGAAAAAAAAAAAAAAAAAGTGTATTACATTTTTTCTGAAATTGTATATTTAAATACACTTTGTCTAATTAAGTATGCACTAATTTGCATAGCTTTCTAGAACACCAATCTGAACTGTGGATGAAGTCCGTTTCTAAATGCTTGTTTAATTGTTTTTATCAAATGTTTTTAAAGAGGGGATTTTGGATTTCTCTATTTATCACTCCACAAATCAGAAAATACTGTCAACAGCAGCAAAACAAAATTGTAAAAAATAACATTTTAGGAATAAAATCAGGAAGATTATATATGACCAAATCCCCCTGTAAAAGCATTCATTATATGAATATAAAGTAAAGTTGTGTGCGTGTAAAGCTGAAGTGGAGAGTGTGTGAACACTGTGTGAACACTGTGTGTGTGTGTGTGTGTGTGTGTGTGTGTGTGTGTGTGTGTGTGTGTGTGTGTGTGTGTGTAGTGTCTCGCCTTTACGAGCTTCACATCCATCCGCTACAGATTGTACAGGATTTTGTGTTTAGCAGTTTAATAAATGATTATTAGTATTTTTTAGTATTTTTATTCCGTCTAAACTAAAGGTTCATGGAAGAAAATAAATGTACAATGTTTAGGAGAGAGCGCGACACAACCTAACGCTTGTGGACTTTCAGTGTGTGTAAATCTACTTCACAGTATTCATATTTCCCAAATTAATCTCACACACGTCTAGTACAATTATGTGGTTATATTTTATTAATACAGTGTATACTTTTTTTCTTGATTTACCCTGAAAGAATGGACGAGTACGTTATAACACGACCATATGATCTAATCAAAAAAAATATATACAAAAAACACTAAAATTTCCTCAATATTTAATACATTATTAACTTTTTCATATAAAATAATAGCATTGTTCTTAATAATTAAAAACAAACTATTTTTTGAGTTTGACAATCAACACCGAAAACACAGCCATACAACATAGTTCAAAACATAATAATAATTAATAATTTCTAAACATTGACATCACAGTCTTTGTTCACCCTTAAAATAATATCATATTTGTCTAATTTAAAAAAAAACAACACCAAAAATAGAGATGAAAAATGAACAAAAGAAATGTACTTCAGCTATGGTTAAATAAATGTTCAGTGGTATCTTCTTGATTGATATAAAGTCACAATTGCGAGATATTAACTATTCAGAGGGGAAGAAAGTCAGTATTTTTCCCCCTTAGAATTGGACTTTATTAATTGCGAGTTTATATCTCACAATTCTGAGAAAAGATGTCAGATAAAAAGTCTCAATTCTGTCTTTTTTTCTCGCAATTTCGACTTTATTTCTCACAATTCTGACTTCATATCTCGCAATTATTTTTTTATTTTCTTTATTCAGTGGCGGAAACAAGCTTCCATAGATTTCTGAATTTTGGCGCAATTTGTATCTATAGTGTTGATATGGCAACTAGTGTAGTGACGTCACCTTTATTTATATAGGGCTTTTTACATTACAGATGGTTTCAAATCAGCTTTACAGAGATAATAGGAAAATGTTTTGTAAAATGTTGTAATAAGATTGTTAAATATAAAATGTCCCCAAAGACAACGGCGAAGAAAGGCCTATCGCTCTCCACTAAATCACGGTTGACTCTTTTGACTCGATGCTGCAAACGGCTGTGAAGTACTAACACAACACTGTCTGATACTCGATATTTAACTCGCCTGTGAAAAAATATATTTAGAAATCTTGTTTAAGAAGAAGTTGTATTAGAAAAGTGTGTCAGTCAGTGCTACAGCAGACTTCAGCACATCTAAATCTGCTGATCAACTTCCTCACATTCACTGAAATGTTCAGACAGCGGTGTTGGGGATTTCTGTGAATATCACACTAGCGTAAATATTACAACACATCCACTGACACAGTGCTGAACAAGAAGATAAATAATATACGTAAAATAACATCTGCCATAACAGTGCAGAGACTACTCGCACGCTATTGGCTGGTCAGTGTGAACTGCACAAACCTATGGCGGAGCGGCGTAACAGCGCGAACCAATCGGTGCCCAGTCCGCCGAAGGGGCGGGGCTTCTGCCTATAAAACCAGCTCATTTCGCTATGATTCAGCTTGATCCACTGAAGCGAAGATCTTCGGAGTCGGACCTCGCAGGATTTTACAGAATATCCAGAAAGTCTTCTTCCCCGAGCCAGCAGCAGACCCAGCGCGCTCACGGCCAGCGGATCATCGCGCTGTTTCCCTGCGCTCTCCGGCGAGCGCCTCAAAGAGCAAGCGAAATGACGCGGATCGGCGGCAACCAATCGGAAGAGGATTCCAGAGAACTTTGGTTCCAACACGCATTTGAAATGCGCGCAATTGGCAATCCTTTAGTGAAACCTATTTATCCACAAATCTTTCTACAGCGTTGTTGGCAGGGCGGTGAGAGCGAATTGTGACGCTCTCGCCGGCGGCGATGTGAACGCACAATGAGACGCGCTGCTCTCGGATCATGTTCTTCTCAGAGCGCGACCCCGTCCCTCTCGCTCCCGTCTCCTCTCCGTCTCCAGCCTCGAGGAGCAGTAGCTCTGCACGGGTCAAAAACTCCGGCCCGAACCCGACCGGACCCGACCCGAGACCATCAATATCACTTTAGCGCTCTCTGACGCGCTCTCCGATGCGCGCTGTCTGTCTCTACAATCAAACACGCACAAGTCACACGCTACTAAACGTTTATTATAGGCCTGAAACATTACGCGCACAAATATTGGACAGACATTACAGAGAGGCGTGAGTATTCAGTAGGGAATATAGCGCTGTATAATATTTATAATATATAATCAATAACAATGTTTCATACACACTGTGACGTATATGGGCACAATGAAAGGAGATAATTTAAATAAGCCCGAGTCCGACCCGACTCGAGCCCGATCTGTAAAAAAAAAAAAAAATGTCCTGACTAATATCATTTTATTATTACCAATACACATATTTTAATGATATTGGTCCTGACACCCTCCAATCCACGATACCGCAGTCATAAACTTATACAGTTTTAGTAAAGTCATAACTCTGCACTTTTATGCTCTGCATCGGTCATGTATACTTTGATATTTTTGTGCAATAAAGCATAATCATGAGATCCCATAAGATAAAGACATTTTTCATACTGTATCAATTTAGTAGACATTTGTTGTCAAATCTTTTAGACTAGACTATTTATTATGAATGTTTAGTATTGAATCATTTAACTAATTGTAACACAAATAGAAGTTTGTATTTGTATTTGCAGTTTTCTTTATCGTTAATGTTTCCCCAGAGTTTGCAGTGGATACACACTTACTTTCACTTTCATGATTTCATTAGTGACAAGCGCCCTCTTGTGCTCATATTCAAATAATGTCATCTTCTGCATGTCATTGTTTTGTTAATATTTATAAGACTTTCTTCTGAAATGTGATGTTTCCTGAGAGTAAAGATGGAAATTAAGGTTATTTATTGAAGATATTTTCACTGGTTTAAATGCACATCACTACACACTTTCCTCATATGTTTAAATGTGTGTTCTACAACACAATATTAATATACTGGAGTCGTTTGGTTCTTTAACACATTTCTCTTCTGTTTTCAGCACTGAAGCATGAACAGAATCAATAAAACATGTGCGGAGATTCAGACTGACGGCGGGTTTGAATACAGACTTCAGTCTAATATACTGAATCAAACCAATATTCCTGACTGTGATCAGAGCTGGTATTCACAGGTGTGTGTTTCTGTGCTCAAACTACACACACACACCCCAGATAGCACAAGTCTATTTGATGTTATATTTACATCTGGAAGACGTATTTTTAAGAGTGTTTGCTCATCTGCAAGACGTCTATAGGACGTTTCCTGTCAGATGTCAAATAGACGTTTAGAAGATGTCAGTTTAACATGCATTCTAAATCATTACATCTTAAAGACATCTTCTAAACGTCTATTTGACATCTGACAGGAAACGTCCTATAGACGTCTTGCAGATGAGCAAACACTCTTAAAAATACGTCTTCCAGATGTAAATATAACATCAAATAGACTTGTGCTATCTGGGACACTCTCTTGATCCTCTTGTGTTTGGTGTGTTCAGGACTGGCGTCTGATAGCAGATCCATCAGATCCTGAAACACGGATGGATCCTGTTATTTCAGTCTCATCTGATCGTCTCTTCACTTCTCGCTGTGTGGAGGAACTTCATCATGAGATTCAGTGTCACTCTACTGGAGTAAATCAACTCTCTCTCTCTCTCTCTCTCTCTCTCTCTCTCTCTCTCTCTCTCTCTCTCTCTCTCTCTCTCTCTCTCTCTCTCTCTCTCTCTCTCTCTCTCTCTCTCTCTCTCTCTCTCTCCTCTCTCTCTCTCTCTCTCTCCTTGTGCGCATGTGCGGAGTGAGTGTTGTGAGGAGTGTGTGAGTGAGAACGCTGATGTGGTGAGAGTGAGCTTTTTTCTTCTTTTATTCCTGTTTTTCCCCTATACTGTCTTTGTATAAGTGTATATTGTTGATTGTTTTAAAATATTGGTATACTATTATAGAGGAAATAGTTATTGTGTGAAGTATAAAGTAAGAGAACGCCGTCGGCTGGCGTTAGCCGGGTGGCTATGGCGGCGCCGGCGCCGGCGGTACCCGGTCAAAGTTTTGACCAAATTTCACGCAGGCATGGCGTTAAAGTACTGCCTGCTTTTAATTGTTCTGTAGAAGATTGTGCTTTGGCTGTTGGGAAGGCTGTCGGGTATGATAGTATTGTCTCTGCATCCCGAATGAATAGCGCTGTGGTTATTTTTTTGGACGCCATAGAGAAAGTGAATAGTGTTGTTCAGAGTGTGTGTGAGTTGTGATCCAAGATACGCTAGTTTCTGTTGTTCCGTTAATTCAACCCGCAAAAAGAATTATCCTCTCCAACGACCCACCTTTTATTAAGGACGAGTTGTTAACAGCAGAGTTGTCTAGACATGGCAAAATAATGTCGCAAATGAAAAAATACCGCTTGGTTGCAAATCTCCTTTACTCAGGCATGTTGTTTGTTTTAGACGGCAAGTGTAGCCTATATGATTTTAAACAGCGGCGAAGATGAAATGAATGTGGCGTTCAAATTTCGAATTGACGGATTTGATTATGTCTTTTTTGCATCTTCTGATACAATGAAGTGTTTTGAGTGTGGCAAAGAAGGTCACACCAAACGAGTGTGCCCTGGGAGGGCTGAAGTTGCGGGTGCTGGTTTGTTGACAAATGAAAATGCTGGTAGCAGTAATGTGGAGCAGACTAGCGCTGACAATCTAACGATGAATGCGAGAAAAGAGGGGGAAGATGGCGATCCTAGCAGGACTGTTGTTGTTAGAGGGGTTGAGCGTGAGCAAAGTAGGGATGTTGTTTCAGGAGGCGTGGAAAGTACAGAAAATGAGAATGAAAGTCAAATTACGGTGACAACTGATAGTGTTATAGCTGCAGCTGAATGTATTTTAGCTGAGGAGAATAATACTGACTTTGAAAAGTATGAGGCTTTATTTAAAGCTCCTCCTAGTAAGAGGAAACATGTCAAGAAATCCCCAAAGAAAACAAGTGATAAAGTGGTGATGGATAAACAAGCTGATGATACTGAACACAGTGCAATGGATGATTCTGATAGTGAGGCTGTAGATGGTAACAATGAGAAGGGTCAACAAAGTTATTCTTTTGTAAAATTGAGAAGTTTCTTACAAAAGACAAAGAATATGAAGAATGTCCGGGTTGTAGATTACTTTCCTGATCGGAAAGCATTCATTGAATCAGCCGTGATGTTAATGAGGGGAGAAGGTGAAGAACGATTCACAGTACAGGAGATATATAGACTGAAGAAATTTGTTTCTAAAGTGAAATTGGAATTAAAGATTGAAGATGGATTTGAAACTACATAGGTGTCTCTTTCTTAAGTTATTGTGTGTTTCTGTATGTTGTTTAAATTTATGCAATCAAATGAGTGCAATAAAAGTGGCCACCCTTAACTTGAATGGTGCTAGAGATATTCAAAAAAGAGCACTTTTGTTTGAGTTAATTAGTCAGAAGGGTGTAGATGTAATGTTCATACAGGAAACACACAGTGACTGCTTGAATGAAATTGACTGGAGGAAAGAATGGCAAGGGCAGGTGTACCTCACACATCTGAGCTCAGTCACAGGCGGAGTGGCCATTCTTTTTGCAAAAAGTTTTTTGCCAATTTCATGTCAAATAAAGCAAATGATACCTGGTAGGCTTTTAATCCTGCAAGCAAAATTTGAAAAGTTTAATTTTGTTTTTCTTAATATATATGCTCCCACAAATGGTACTGAAAGAATTGTGTTATTTAATAATGTCAGTGTTTTTTTACAAAATTGTAATTCTGATGATTATCTTTTTGGGGGGGGGGGGGGGGGGGGGGGGGGATTTTAATTGTACTGAAAATCATGTTCTTGATAGGAATCATTTGGAACCTCACACTGCTTCAAGTCGTGTAATGCGTGAATTGATTGAAACGCACAGTTTATGTGATGTGTGGAGAGAATTGAACCATAACAATAGGCAGTACACATGGACACACTCCAGAGATAATGCTATTTCTATGGCCAGGCTTGATAGGTTTTATTGTTCTAGATCTCATTTTAATATTGTCAAAAAGTGTGTTATTACTCTAGTTGGGTTCTCGGATCACTGTTTGGTTTTGTGTGAAGTGTTTATAGCAAATGTTAAAATAAAGAGTGCTTATTGGAATTTCAATGCATCTTTGTTGGATGATATGAATTTTAGTGATGTGTTCTGTAATTTTTGGGGAATTTTTAAAAGTAGGAAAAATTGTTTTAAGGATTTAAGACAGTGGTGGGATTGTGGGAAAGTTGAAATAAAAGCTTTATGTCAGCAGTACGCTTTCAATGTCTCTCGAGATATTACACACTCAATGAGAAAACTTGAATCTCAGATTATTGAATTGCAAAAGTTGTTTGAAGTTACTGGGGAACAAAAATGTCTTGATGCTCTTAAGTCTAAAAAGTCATTTCTTACAGACCTGCTGGGTATAAAGACACAAGGGGCTCTGGTTAGATCACGCTACCAGATGCTCACACAAATTGATGCCCCAACAAGGTTTTTTTTTTGGCCTAGAACGAAAAAATGGGCAGAGGCGATATATTCACTCTATTCGAACAGAAAATGGGCAGGAATTGAAAGAGCCCGCAAGTATCAGGAAAAGGGCCATACAATTCTATGCTGAGTTATATAAGAGTGAATATGAAGAGAATGAGGAGCTCTCTGCCAAATTTTATGATGGCTTGCCAAATATTGCACAGGACAATGTAGTAAAACGTGATGGGTCTCTTACAGAGCAGGAGCTTTTAAATGCTTTAAAAGACATGAAGACTGGTAAAGCACCAGGTATTGATGGTCTCTCCGTGGAGTTTTACAAGGCCTTTTGGGGAGTGATGGGCAAGGACCTTTTGGATGTTCTAAATGAAAGTTTGGTTGTGGGTTCCCTCCCTCTAAGTTGTAGGAGGGCAGTGGTCACTTTGTTGCCTAAGAAAGGTGACTTACAGGAAATTAAGAATTGGCGACCTGTAAGTTTATTATGTACAGACTTAAAGATTTTTTCAAAGGTTTTGGCCAATAGATTAAAAGATGTGATGGGGCAAGTGGTTCATCCTGATCAGACTTATTGTATACCCGGAAGGTCCATTATGGATAACATAACTTTTATCAGAGATATGCTGGATGTCTCTGGTTATCATGATCTGGACATAGGCTTTATTTCAATAGATCAAGAAAAAGCCTTTGATCGAATAGAGCATCAATACCTCTGGAATACGCTTGATGCTTTTGCCTTTGGGTCCACTTTTAGGGGAATGATTCAAGTACTATATAAAGACATTGAGAGCGTACTGAAGATCAATGGTGGTTTAAGTGCCCCTTTTGAAATTGGGAGAGGTATAAGACAGGGATGTGCTCTCTCCGGAATGTTATATTCCCTGGCAATTGAACCAATGTTAAATAAGCTGCGTTCTTGTATTGAAGGTTTTAAATTAGGGAATGTTCATAGTGTTCAACATCAAATTTCAGCTTATGCGGATGATGTGATGATTTTAATTAATGGGAAAAAAGATGTTATTAATTTGGAGTCTACTGTTAATGAATTTGGTGTAATTTCTGCTGCAAGAGTGAACTGGGAGAAAAGCGATGCACTGATTAGAGGTAAATGGAAGAATGGCTTACCAGTTTTACCTGGTGGGTTGATGTGGAAGAAAGGGGGTCTTAAGTATTTGGGAGTGCATCTTGGAGAAATATCTGTGCAACAGAAAAATTGGGATGGGATTACAGAAAAAGTGGAAGGCAGACTAAAGAAATGGAGATGGATTCATTCCCAGCTGTCTTTTAGAGGGAGAGTATTAATATTGAACAATTTAATAGCATCAACTATGTGGCATAAGCTCTCTTGTGTTGAACCTCCCACTGGACTATTAGCACGGTTGCAAAGAATATTGGTGGACTTCTTCTGGGACAGGATGCACTGGGTCCCTCAAAGTGTGCTTTTTTTTGCCATTGGAGGAGGGAGGACAAGGGTTGGTGTCTTTAGCAAGCAGATACGCAACATTTCGGTTACAGTTCATCCAGAAGTTTCTAACAGGCTCAGTGGATGTGGTATGGAGAGAAGTTGTAAAAAGCATTCTTCACAGAGTGGATGGACTTGGACTAGATACTGCTTTGTTCCTCATGGATATCAAAAAGCTACATTTGAGTGGACTATCTTCATTTTACCTTGGATTGTTCAAAGTTTGGGGATCTTTCATCATTAAAAGACCAGAAAAGGCAACTTCTCTGTTCTGGTTGTTGGAGGAGCCTCTAGTCAAGGGGGCCCGTTTGGACATAACAGATCAAGTGCCAAATCTTTCTCAGAGACTGTGTGACACACAGACGGTAAAGATGAGTCACATAATTAAAGTGGCCGGATCTGAACTAAAGGATGTTACGGCGGTGGCGGCGTTATTAGGACAAAAATCTATGCGACAAACATCCACAATCATGGACTTATGGAGAAAGAAACTGGCAGCAGAGGAGTTGTTACTTCTTGAAAGATATAAGGAAGGGTTTTTGCTTCCTGATAAGAGAGACCCTTTTCCCAAGCACTGGATTACACCAGATTTAAAGGAGATGTATGGTATTTTGTTAAATTTGAATGGACTTCAGGATTTACTATTAGGTGAATTGAGTGGAAAAGTGATGTATAAATGTTTTGTTAAAATATTTTACAAGTCAACACTGTGTGAGAAAATGGATAATGTCTGGAGAGAGAAGTTTGATGTAGGGGACGAAGTTAAACCACATTGGAGGGCCTTCTATAAACCACCATTGATGAAAAAATCGGGAGATCTTCAGTGGAGAATCCTGAAGGGGGCTGTTGCTGTGAATGCTTTTGTTTCAATCATTAACCCAAATGTCAATGAAGGTTGTGTTTTTTGTGGTTTCAGAGAAACTATTTATCATTGTTTTCTGGAATGTAATAGGCTGAAACCACTTTTTGATTTACTAGAAAAATTGTTTTTGGGTTTTAAGGAAAGTTTCACACCAAAGGTTTTTATCTATGGGGCAGGATACAACCGCAATCAGAGATTCACATGGCAGTTGATAAACTTTATAGTTGGCCAAGCAAAAATGGCAATGTATATTTCAAGGAAAAACATGATTCAAAATATGCATTGCCAGGATAGTGTACTGTTGTTTAAGGCATTTATTAGATCTAGGATCTCAGTCGAGTTTAAGTATTACAAGGAGATGCAAGATTTGGGAACCTTTATATTGCAGTGGTGTTTCAATGAAGTTTGTTGTGCTGTGTTTGAGGGGGATTTAACTTTGAGCGTTTTGCTGTGTTGATTGTGTTTGAGAGGATGCAATGATAGATTTTTGTCACTGACCTAATAAAAGTGTGGTTAAAAATCAAAATCTCTCTCTCTCTCTCTCTCCCTCTCTCTCTCTCTCTCTCTCTCTCTCTCTCTCTCTCTCTCTCTTTCTCTCTCTCTCTCTCTCTCTCTCTCTCTCTCTCTCTCTCTCTCTCTCATATAGAGTGGTGCAGGGATGACATCACTCTGTAGGCTAATCCGCGGAAGCGAGTTGCTTTTTAGCACTTGTGTTTCTTTATTGTCCCGAAGTCAATGGATTTTTGAATGGAGTTTTGGTTAAATGAACTTAGCTCAACTAAACAAGTTCTCTTTCATGTTTTCTTACAACTTAAGACAGTTCAGAACATTCAAAGTACATGTAACACTGTGACGAGATCAAACCTCCGGCCATGCGAGGCTGCAGTCGTTCACTGCCAGAGCAAGTGCTTATAGCCGACAGGAGCCCTTCCTTCACGGGTCCCGATCCAGCCCTGTCCCAGTTATAGGAAGTGTTCCGGCTAATCCATGCAGCCTAATAATCATTTACCTGAATAATAGAAAATGTATAATGTTCTATGTGTATGCTAGGTCAAAGAGTCGAGTCTAGATTTAGACAGTGTGTGTCTGCTTCCCGGACAAGACTATCCCTAGTGACGTCATACTTCCACCACTCTATTTAAAGGGGTCATATAATGCCATTTTTGTACAAGCTAGTATGATTCTTTAGGGTCTAAATTAAAAGTTTGTAATATACTTTAATTCAAAATTCTCATTAGTATTGTAAGAAAACACTTATTTTACCTGGTCAAAAACAGCTCTGTTTTCAGCACGCCGTTTCAGTGTATGACTTTAAAAGATAATGAGCTTTGCTGACTCCGCCTCTCTGTGCTGTGCGTACACGTTTGTAACACAATACCATAACGTGCTGTTCATTATAAACGTGGGATTATGAATTATATGGAGAACGTCGTACATAGAAAACATGCAGTAATGTTCCCTGAGTGTAAACGTTAGACTCATTCATCGTGAAGCGATTTGCAAAGATATAAATATTAATATAAAGTTTAATAAAACGTTACACTCACTTCAGTTGTTCTAGAGGTTCAGCAGGAACACAAATAGCTGGTACCGATTCTTTATTCAGGAGCAGCTGCTTAGCAAAACCAGCTTTATACTGACAATCCTTTATAAAGCAGTCTGGTGTGTGAAATGATTCGGCAAACATGAAAGCATTGACGTTGCTCGTGGGGAATATTCCCTTCGAAAACAAACTCAGCCACTGCGTCTTCAGCGGTTCGGATTTAGGAACATTAAAATGACTGCTGTGTTCGTTATTACACCCAAGAACAGAACACCACAATCGCTTAGACGCCATTCTGCTCATAGACAGTGCTCCAGCATATCAACAATGGCCGCGCCGGTCCGCGCAGACTATGATTGACAGCTCTCACGAGCGAGGGCGGGTCTGTGTTGAAACGCGCCTATCAATCAACAATTGTGGGAGGGGCTTCCGAGCGTGTGACGTCACAGGCTCGAACGGCTCGATTTGAGGCAGGGGAAAACATATAAGGAGATTCAAACAAAAACACTGGATGGATTTTTATCATTATATGATGGTTGTGTACAGACACTGCCAACACACATTTCAGTACAATCAACTTAAAAAAAGTGCATGTACCATTATATGACCCCTTTAAACACACAGAAATGATGATAATGTTATTTTGATTTAATTATGAATCCTCACAGTTGCAGTTCATCAGAACATTAAACAAACACAAACTCATATTTAATCCTCAATGAAACTCTATAATGCTGCTTTAATGCTTCTTTCATTTCAGTTCGGAATGGACACCACGTTTACAGGTGAGAGAGACGCTTCAGTAAAACTCATCAGTGTGTGTGTGTGTGTGTGTGTGTGTGTGTGTGTGTGTGTGTGTGTCCTGAATCAGATCTAACTAATCTTCTGTAAGTGAATCATGATGAGTGTGAATGTGTTTTTCAGTGTGGAATGAAACTACAGCGACTCCAAACTCAGGTGAGTTCACTAATAAAACACTGATTCAGATCTGATTCAGACTCAATCCAGTGTGAATGTTTGCTGTCATATTGTCTGATATTTGTGTGTGTTTTAAAGATGTTCTGAATGAAGTGACTCCGTCTCTCCAGATCTCAGGTAAAACATCAAGAGCTTTAAACATAAACTCTAATATTGATGTATCATTATAGATCAGCTGATTTGATATTTGATCACTTGTATAGATCAGCTGTGGTGGCTGTTAGTTCTCTTCATCTTCATCATCATCTTCATCTGTTTTCTACTGCGTAAAAGGATCCTCAGGTGAGTCCAGACTGATCTCAGTTCAGTCAGTAAATCTCCAGAGTTGATGTCATCACATTCACCTTCATCATCAGATTGCAGATCTCTAAAAATGATATAATACTGTGTAATAATCAGTGTCAGTCTGTTGTCAGATGTTTCCAGAGAGAAGCGGTTCATCTGTCAGACTGATGATGATGATGATGATGATGATCCAGAGAACAGGTGAGAGAATCCTGTAGCTCAACACTAGAAGACTTCTTCTTTCTCTCAGTTTGAGATTCACTCCATTACATTTACATGAATGGATCAAATCTGTCTTTAAATGCAGTATAACTCACTCGGATAAAAGCATCTGCCAATCAATAAGTATAATGGAGTGAATCTGAAACTAAGAGAAAGAAAGATTGAACTAAATCACCATCAACATTTAAGAGCTGAATCGGATGGAGAGTGTTTTAACCTACAGTTAAGAGACTATAATGAAGCTTTATCTGGTGCATCTCTGGGTCACAGATGTGATGATCCTCATTGACTGCAGGAATCTCAGCAGTTAAAGGCTTCAGAGACTGACGTCTGAATCAACATCACATCTACTCACACACACACAGTGTATTTCCAGACCCTTCACCGTCTCTGTTCCTCTGTGGTGAAATCATCTCCATACGGCCTTCAAGAAGCAGCCGAGAACATCTTAACCAATCCACAACCATGTAATCGGCATTTCTGTTTTTTTATGTATTTTACATCATATATTTGATTATGTGTACATATTTTTATTTTAAATGGTAGAAAAACCTGTTTTTGACCTGAAAATAAAGCACTATCCCTTTTTATATGACTGTGGGGATGAGCACTTATAAAATATGTAATCAAAGTAGTCGCCTGGATTTGTGTCACTGGTGCCGTTAAAAAGAAATCTCTTATTTTGACATAAAAATCACACTGATGACCAGGCTTGTGCAAAATTCAGAATTTCAGAATTGGCCTCCATTCAATTCATGACTTGGAATTTGAATTGAATTGACTCCGCCCCACAGGAAGTTGAATTTGAATTGACTCCGCCCCACAGGAAGTTGAATTGGAATGACAGGAAGTGGAATTAAATTCATGGCAATTCAAAGAAATTCCACACAGTCACACAACAGAAAGAATGTGTTGAATCTCACACAGGGGAGAGCGGCGCACAACGTAACGCTTTTTGACTTTCTCAGTTTGTGCAAATCTATATAGAGTATTTATTTTTTCCCACATTAATTTCCCACGTCTAGTACAATTGTGCTTTTGTTTTATTAATACAGTGTATACTTTTTTCTTGATATTACCTGAAAGAAATGTTGAAATGTAACGACATGCCCCAAGGGGCACATTGTAACATTTTAAGCTGTCACCATGTGCATTTTTTAATACTTAAAAATAAACTAATTCTTGAGTTTGACAACGAACACACTGGAAAACACAGCAGTTCAAAACAAAATAATAATTAATCATTTCTGAACCTTGACTCTCAGTCTTTATTTACATGTTTCTCATGTTTTCTCAATAGAATCCATAAAAGTATATCAGTATAATAGCATATTTCTAATAGGGGACATTGTAACGCAGTGTGACAACATGCCCCGCCTGCACAACTGGGGTTTAAACCCTGCTAGTGTCTTCTGCTAGTTAGCAAAGCATTAAAGAACTATATCAACTGTTAAACAACAGATCGGAGATTCAAATAATATCAGATTTGTCTAATTTTAAATAAACACAAAAATTAGAGATGAAAAATGAACTTAAGAAATGTACCTTTGCTATGGTTAAATAAATGTTCAGTGATATCTTACAAAGATTTCGGAATTTTGACGCAATTTTTTCTCTATATAGTGTTGAAATGGCAACTAGTAAATACACCAGGTTTCGTCATGCTTGCATGCGTGGAAGTATTTAGAAGTATTTTGTCCACCTCATAAAACATTTTTCTTTTTTCCTAAAGATTTATTAAAGTAATTCTGGGAAATGGAGTCATGTTCCATCATGTTCCACATAATTAGGGCCCAAGCCCAAAGGGCGAAGGCCCTATTGTTTTCCTTAGGATTATTTATTATTCTTCTTCCGACTTATTATTTTTCTGCTACCTTTTGGACACTTTTGGAGGCCTTAACATGCTCAAAAACTCCTGAAACTTTGCACACATGTCAGAACCCGCGGCCATCAGGGCCGGGCTGAAGATGGTACCCGGGCGTGGCAGGGGGGCTCGACAGCGCCCCCTGGAACGGGGTCCGAAAACATGGTCCATAAATCAAACACGCTTGCATGTAATAATATGAAACTCGGTACACATGTAGATCTCCTCGTTTCATATATACTTCACACTCTTACTTTTTACCCCAGCCCAACAGGAAGTCGGCTATTTAGGGTTGTTGGTAAAACACACGCAATGGAATGTGAAATACTCCTCCTAGAGAATTCAAACAAACGGCACGAAACTCGGTCAGCATGAAGTCAAGACATTGAGGATGAAAGTTTGCGAGGGGATTTTTGATATCTCGAACGGTTTGGCCGTGGCGAGGAAACAAAATTATGGCGAGAAACGTGAAACAGGAAGTGTGTCATAACTACTGCATACATTAACTGATCTTGATGAAACTTCAGCAGTGTGTTCGTCGTAAGAGCCCGATCACATGGATGTGACTATTGTGAGTCAAAGTTATAGCGCCACCAACTGGCAGAAGGAAGTGTGTCACTTCCTAAATGCTTTGAAATCACCCTCTTATTTTTACCCGATTTGCTTCAAACTTCACTACTATAATGTAAACACACGGCAGATGTAGACCTGTGAATGGATTCTTGATATCTTAGATACTGTTGTCGTGGCAACGCATCAAACTTTAATATTCTTTTTTTATGCTTTTGAGACTCTTAGCATGCCTGAAATTGCTTAAAATTGCATGAAACTCGACAGACACATCTCATTTATTAGCCAGTAGACATGTGCAAAGTTTCAGAAACGGGCGTGTTGAGGGCTCAGTAGCGCCACCTTTTGTCAAAAGTGGGGGGATTAATTAGGGCCCAAGCCCAAAGGGCGAAGGCCCTATTGTTTTCCTTAGGATTATTAGGGCCCAAGCCCAAAGGGCGAAGGCCCTATTGTTTTCCTTAGGATTATTAGGGCCCAAGCCCAAAGGGCGAAGGCCCTATTGTTTTCCTTAGGATTATTAGGGCCCAAGCCCTGAAAGGGCGAAGAGCCCTATTGTTTTCCTTAGGATTATTTTTTTTTTTTTTTTTTTTTTTTTTTTTTTCTATTTTTCTTACGACTATTCGGGCACTTTTGGGGCCCTTAACGTGCCCGAAAACTCTTGAAACTTTGCACGCGGGTCAGAACCCGCGGCCATCAGGGCCGGGCTGAAGCTGGTACCCGGGCGTGGCAGGGGGGCTCGACAGCGCCCCCTGGAACGCGGTCCGAAAACTTGGTCCATAAATCAAACACGCTTGCATGGAATAATATGAAACTCGGTACACTTATAGATCTCATCGGTTCATATATACTTCATGCTCTGATTTTTTACCCCAGCCCGACAGGATGTTGGCTATTTAGGGTTGTTTGGAAAACCCATGCTCAGGAATTCGAAATACTCCTCCTAGAGAATTCAAACACACGGCACGAAACTCGGTCAGCATGAAGTCAAGACACTGAGGATGAAAAATTGCCAGGGGATTTTTGATATCTCGAACGGTTTGGCCGTGGCGAGGAAACGAATTTATGGCGAGAAACAAGAAACAGGAAGTGTGTTATAACTTCTTCATACATTAACTGATCTCGATGAAACTTCAGCAGTGTGTTCGCTGTAAGAGGCCGATCACATGGATGTGACTATTGTGAGTCAAAGTTATAGCGCCACCAACTGACAGCAGGAAGTGTGTCACTTTCAAAATGCTTTGAAATCACCCTCTTATTTTAACCCGATTTGCTTCAAACTTCATCTGTATAATGTAAAAACACGCCAGATGTAGACCTGTGAAAGGATTGTTTAATATCTAAGATAATGTTGCCATGGCAACGCATCAAACTTTAATATTCTTTTTTGATGCTTTTGAGACTCTTAGCATGCTTGAAATTGCAGGAAACTCGACAGACACATCTCATTTATTAGCTAGTAGACATGTGCAAAGTTTCAGAAACGGGCGTGGTGAGGGGCTCAGTAGCGCCACCTTTAGTCAAAAATGGGGTATTAGTTTTACCTACAGTAACAAAAATCGGTATGGATATTCGTCTCCTCGAGCCGGACAACTTTCTAATTGACAGTCATTAGCTCCGAACAACACAAAGTCAGATATTTTGGTTTGAATATGATTTTCAGGAGAATTTTCTCCCCCTGTCTCTGTGTGTGGGGGGGGTTGGGGAATTTGACTATTATTTTAATGGTGTTCAATGTTTCAGGGGCTTTTGGGGCCCTTAACGTGCTTGAAAACTCTTGAAACTTTGCACACAGGTCAGCGCCCACAGCCATCAGGCCCGGGCTGAAGCTGGTACCCGGGCGTGGCAGGGGGGCTCAACAGCGCCCCCTTGAACGGGGTCCCCAAAACTTGGTCCATAGATCAAACACGCTTGCATGAATTAATCTGAAACTCAATACACATTTAGATCTCATCGGGCCGAACAACTTACCCTCGGTCAAGTTTTACGCTAGCCCAACAGGAAGTCGGCTATTATGGGTTGTTTGGAGAACGCTTGCTCAGGAATTTGAAGTACTTCTCCTAGAGATTGCATCGGTTTACCGCCAAACTCGGTCAGCTTGAGGTCAACACTTTGAAGATGCTAAATTGCGGACGGATTTTTGATATCTCGAACGCTTTGGCCGTGGCGAGGAAACTAATTTATGGCGAGAAAAGAGAAACACGAAGTGTTATAACTTCTGCATACATTAACTGATCTTGATGAAACTTCAGCAGTGTGTTCGTGGTAAGAGGCCATTCAGATGGATGTAACTATTGTGAGTCAAAGTTATAGCGCCACCAACTGGCAGCAGGAAGTGTGTCACTTTCTAAATGCTTTTGACAAAAGTGGGGGGGTTAGTTTTATCTACAGTAACAAAACTCGATATGTATATTGTACTTTTCGAGCCGGACAACTTTCTAATTTACCGTAATTAGCTACGACCAACAGGAAGTTAGATATTTTGGTTTGAAAATTGTAATTTTATGTGTCTCTCTCTGAGCCTACGTCTCTGTGTGTGTGTGTGTGTGTGTGTGTCTGTGAGTGTGGGGAGGGGGAGGGGGGCTAGATTAACCATTTCACTGCTGTGTGGTTTTGCCTGCATTAAAAAGGAAAATAAATGGCTTATGCCTTGTATTTTTTAAATAGGTTTTATTAATAAGTAAAGGCATATAACCAAATTAATTGTAGTGCATTGAAAATAGTTTTATATAATTAGTTTATTAATTAAATTAACTTGGTCCATAAACTTGGTCTGAAAATTTGGTCCATAAATCAAACACACTTGCATGTAATATTATGAAACTCGGTATATAGATCTCATCGGGCCAAACAACTTTAAGCTAGCCCAAAAGGAAGTGGGCTATTTTGGTCTGAATGTGAATGTTTTGCAAAATCAGCCTCTACATTTTTACCCACTCCTCTTAAGTGGTTTATTTTGTTCCCACCAAATGTTTTCAACATGATGAAAATACATTAAAGAAGCATAATTGTGAATATCTATTGAATATCTCTAATTGTTTTGCTATGGCGAGGGATTGAAGTCATGTAAAAAAAATAAACACTAAAAGCCTCATATCTTCTAAAAATTTAATTATACACCATTTATTTCTAGATAAAATTATACAAATATCACAACTAAACCCATTTTATTCTTGTTTTCAATTTAAGAATAATGTACAAGTTTAAAAACAGCCAGAATGCACTATTCAGTTAAAAAAATAAATATATCAAATAATACATAGGGCTATACTGCCCTCTTGTGTTCAAAATCAGGTAGGCCTGTTGTATTTAAATATATTAGGTAGCCTATGTGACTCTATTTTCTCACCGGTTATTTGACGTGTAACACCGGGGGCTTTTAAATCGCTAAGTTAAAAGTGAAAGTAAAGTAAGGACGTCCGCATGGACATTTATAGTGGTGGCGCTCACAGTGCGCTCGAATGAATTTCTATGGAGTAGAAATGAAAAAACGTTCGCTCTGTTTTGCTCGCTCGTCGCCATGGACGCGCACCGTTATGAATGCCAGTGCAGCCGCATACTTTTTAGTGTCACTTTAAAATTAGCGCCATATCGGGGACCGATTGCTTCCGGTTTTCAGGGAAAACACAACAACAAAAGAGTAAATGACAGATTCGCTTAAATAGGTGCTTTTACACAAAATATTCCGTCATAATTTTTCCAGTCAGCTCTTCACTCTCGTGATTAATGAAATTTGACTCCTGTTGCTGATATTTGCTGCAACTTTCGTTCTGCTCACAATTTAGTAAGCAAACACGCTTCAAATGTGTTTTTATTTTATTTTTGTGTATATATATGTGTGTATATATATGTGTGTATATATATGTGTATATATATATATATATATATATAGCTTATGTTTCAAATATGAGTTAATTAACAATCGTTTGAAAGAATGATACTTTTTAACATATCACTAAAGCGTCATTAGGTGTCGCCAGGCGACCGTCTTAATGAGCGAGTCATTGATTCATTTGTTCGAACGATTCGTTCGAACGGCTGAGTCATTCATGAATGAGACAGATTATGGATTGGTCATTGAATCTTTGAGTCAACCGATTCGTTCAAAATGCTGAATCATTCAGTAATGAGAAAACACGTTGCTGTGAGATGCTCGATGGTTCTGCTGTGATCTTTGTTTAACTAGTTTCACTGCTGAAACAGAAAAAAGTCAATATTGCATCTAAAATGTAAGTGATTTGACTTGTGTGTGTGTGTGTGTCTGTGTCTGTGTCTGTGTGTGTGTGTGTGTGTGTGTGTGTGTGTGTGTGTGTGTATGATTGTGTCTGCTACAGTGATTGTTTAACCCTTGTTAAAGTTTAGGCCTTGTCTTTTTGGATATATATCTTTTTATATAAAAAAAATAGGCATACAACCCATATATTTTAAATGTATCGTTTGCTTTAAATTACATTAAGATTTGTATGTTTGGTAATTGAACCTGAATGAATTTTAAATGAATGTGCTATATTTCAGAGTTTTCCTTAAAATTTGAACTAACTTTATTCTCATCTGAATGATAGACTATTTATTTCTGTATAAAATAAAAAAGAGATTTTGGTTGGGTGACAGTTGTAGTTTACAGTTTGACAAAAGCACAATGTTGTGTTTTATTGCGATTGTACACAAATATAAGTAAACACTTTGCAGTTTTAATAATGTCCTGTATGAACAAAAGGACGGAGTATGTTTTTATGTCTACATTGTTCAATCACGTTTCACACACACACACACACACAAACTTTTTTCTAATCAGATCAGGCAAGTAATATTCTGTCTTGGCACACTTGATTTAACTTTCAATCTTGTGTACTTATTTCATGTGTCCATTAAGTCCATGAGACCGTAGGGTGTCTCATTTTTCATTTTAGGTTTCAGAAGGTTGCTCACGCATATGATATGTGCCCTCAATGCACACTTTTGCAGAGCCCACACCAATGCAAGCTCTACAGTACACATCTTCTCAACAGTCAAAGCGGGGTTAAGTTATTGCCCGTCATGCACAGTAACCCTAAAGGCACCAGGGTGGCGGTGCCACCGGCTTGTTTATATATATATATATATATATATATATATATATAAATATAGCTGCGAGCAGCGATGAAGGGCCAAAGCCGGTGGCACCGCCACTCCGGTGCCTTTAGGCAACTAAAGGCACCGGGGTTGCGGTGCCACCGGCTTGGGCCCGTAATCGCTGCTCGCAGCTATATTGTTTTCCTTAGGATTATTATTATTTTTTTTTTCTATTTTTCTTACGACTATTCGGGCACTTTTGGGGCCCTTAACGTGCCCGAAAACTCTTGAAACTTTGCACGCGGGTCAGAACCCGTGGCCATCAGGGCCGGGCTGAAGCTGGTACCCGGGCGTGGCAGGGGGGCTCGACAGCGCCCCCTGGAACGCGGTCCGAAAACTTGGTCCATAAATCAAACACGCTTGCATGGAATAATATGAAACTCGGTACACTTATAGATCTCATCGGTTCATATATACTTCATGCTCTGATTTTTTACCCCAGCCCGACAGGATGTCGGCTATTTAGGGTTGTTTGGAAAACCCATGCTCAGGAATTCGAAATACTCCTCCTAGAGAATTCAAACACACGGCACGAAACTCGGTCAGCATGAAGTCAAGACACTGAGGATGAAAAATTGCCAGGGGATTTTTGATATCTCGAACGGTTTGGCCGTGGCGAGGAAACGAATTTATGGCGAGAAACAAGAAACAGGAAGTGTGTTATAACTTCTTCATACATTAACTGATCTCGATGAAACTTCAGCAGTGTGTTCGCTGTAAGAGGCCGATCACATGGATGTGACTATTGTGAGTCAAAGTTATAGCGCCACCAACTGGCAGCAGGAAGTGTGTCACTTTCAAAATGCTTTGAAATCACCCTCTTATTTTAACCCGATTTGCTTCAAACTTCATCTGTATAATGTAAAAACACGCCAGATGTAGACCTGTGAAAGGATTGTTTAATATCTAAGATAATGTTGCCATGGCAACGCATCAAACTTTAATATTCTTTTTTGATGCTTTTGAGACTCTTAGCATGCTTGAAATTGCAGGAAACTCGACAGACACATCTCATTTATTAGCTAGTAGACATGTGCAAAGTTTCAGAAACGGGCGTGGTGAGGGGCTCAGTAGCGCCACCTTTAGTCAAAAATGGGGTATTAGTTTTACCTACAGTAACAAAAATCGGTATGGATATTCGTCTCCTCGAGCCGGACAAATTTCTAATTGACAGTCATTAGCTCCGAACAACACAAAGTCAGATATTTTGGTTTGAATATGATTTTCAGGAGAATTTTCTCCCCCTGTCTCTGTGTGTGGGGGGGTTGGGGAATTTGACTATTATTTTAATGGTGTTCAAGGTTTCAGGGGCTTTTGGGGCCCTTAACGTGCTTGAAAACTCTTGAAACTTTGCACACAGGTCAGCGCCCACAGCCATCAGGCCCGGGCTGAAGCTGGTACCCGGGCGTGGCAGGGGGGCTCAACAGCGCCCCCTTGAACGGGGTCCCCAAAACTTGGTCCATAGATCAAACACGCTTGCATGAATTAATCTGAAACTCAATACACATTTAGATCTCATCGGGCCGAACAACTTACCCTCGGTCAAGTTTTACGCCAGCCCAACAGGAAGTCGGCTATTATGGGTTGTTTGGAGAACGCTTGCTCAGGAATTTGAAGTACTTCTCCTAGAGATTGCATCCGTTTACCGCCAAACTCGGTCAGCTTGAGGTCAACACTTTGAAGATGCTAAATTGCGGACGGATTTTTGATATCTCGAACGCTTTGGCCGTGGCGAGGAAACTAATTTATGGCGAGAAAAGAGAAACACGAAGTGTTATAACTTCTGCATACATTAACTGATCTTGATGAACCTTCAGCAGTGTGTTCGTGGTAAGAGGCCATTCAGATGGATGTAACTATTGTGAGTCAAAGTTATAGCGCCAACAACTGGCAGCAGGAAGTGTGTCACTTTCTAAATGCTTTTGACAAAAGTGGGGGGGTTAGTTTTATCTACAGTAACAAAACTCGATATGTATATTGTACTCTTCGAGCCGGACAACTTTCTAATTTACCGTAATTAGCTACGACCAACAGGAAGTTAGATATTTTGGTTTGAAAATTGTCATTTTATGTGTCTCTCTCTGAGCCTACGTCTCTGTGTGTGTGTGTGTGTGTGTGTGTGTGTGTGTCTGTGAGTGTGGGGAGGGGGAGGGGGGCTAGATTAACCATTTCACTGCTGTGTGGTTTTGCCTGCATTAAAAAGGAAAATAAATGGCTTATGCCTTGTATTTTTTAAATAGGTTTTATTAATAAGTAAAGGCATATAACCAAATTAATTGTAGTGCATTGAAAATAGTTTTATATAATTAGTTTATTAATTAAATTAACTTGGTCCATAAACTTGGTCTGAAAATTTGGTCCATAAATCAAACACACTTGCATGTAATATTATGAAACTCGATATATAGATCTCATCGGGCCAAACAACTTTAAGCTAGCCCAAAAGGAAGTGGGCTATTTTGGTCTGAATGTGAATGTTTTGCAAAACCAGCCTCTACATTTTTACCCACTCCTCTTAAGTGGTTTATTTTGTTCCCACCAAATGTTTTCAACATGATGAAAATACATTAAAGAAGCATAATTGTGAATATCTATTGAATATCTCTAATTGTTTTGCTATGGCGAGGGATTGAAGTCATGTAAAAAAAAATAAACACTAAAAGCCTCATATCTTCTAAAAATTTAATTATACACCATTTATTTCTAGATAAAATTATACAAATATCACAACTAAACCCATTTTATTCTTGTTTTCAATTTAAGAATAATGTACAAGTTTAAAAACAGCCAGAATGCACTATTCAGTTAAAAAAATAAATATATCAAATAATACATAGGGCTATACTGCCCTCTTGTGTTCAAAATCAGGTAGGCCTGTTGTATTTAAATATATTAGGTAGCCTATGTGACTCCGAGAATATTTTCTCACCGGTTATTTGACGTGTAACACCGGGGGCTTTTAAATCGCTAAGTTAAAAGTGAAAGTAAAGTAAGGACGTCCGCATGGACATTTATAGTGGTGGCGCTCACAGTGCGCTCGAATGAATTTCTATGGAAGTAGAAATGAAAAAACGTTCGCTCTGTTTTGCTCGCTCGTCGCCATGGACGCGCACCGTTATGAATGCCAGTGCAGCCGCATACTTTTTAGTGTCACTTTAAAATTAGCGCCATATCGGGGACCGATTGCTTCCGGTTTTCAGGGAAAACACAACAACAAAAGAGTAAATGACAGATTCGCTTAAATAGGTGCTTTTACACAAAATATTCCGTCATAATTTTTCCAGTCAGCTCTTCACTCTCGTGATTAATGAAATTTGACTCCTGTTGCTGATATTTGCTGCAACTTTCGTTCTGCTCACAATTTAGTAAGCAAACACGCTTCAAATGTGTTTTTATTTTATTTTTGTGTATATATATGTGTGTATATATATGTGTGTATATATATATATATATATATATATATATATATATATATATATAGCTTATGTTTCAAATATGAGTTAATTAACAATCGTTTGAAAGAATGATACTTTTTAACATATCACTAAACCGTCATTAGGTGTCGCCAGGCGACCGTCTTAATGAGCGAGTCATTGATTCATTTGTTCGAACGATTCGTTCGAACGGCTGAGTCATTCATGAATGAGACAGATTATGGATTGGTCATTGAATCTTTGAGTCAACCGATTCGTTCAAAATGCTGAATCATTCAGTAATGAGAAAACACGTTGCTGTGAGATGCTCGATGGTTCTGCTGTGATCTTTGTTTAACTAGTTTCACTGCTGAAACAGAAAAAAGTCAATATTGCATCTAAAATGTAAGTGATTTGACTTGTGTGTGTGTGTGTGTCTGTGTCTGTGTCTGTGTGTGTGTGTGTGTGTGTGTGTGTGTGTGTATGATTGTGTCTGCTACAGTGATTGTTTAACCCTTGTTAAAGTTTAGGCCTTGTCTTTTTGGATATATATCTTTTTATATAAAAAAAATAGGCATACAACCCATATATTTTAAATGTATCGTTTGCTTTAAATTACATTAAGATTTGTATGTTTGGTAATTGAACCTGAATGAATTTTAAATGAATGTGCTATATTTCAGAGTTTTCCTTAAAATTTGAACTAACTTTATTCTCATCTGAATGATAGACTATTTATTTCTGTATAAAATAAAAAAGAGATTTTGGTTGGGTGACAGTTGTAGTTTACAGTTTGACAAAAGCACAATGTTGTGTTTTATTGCGATTGTACACAAATATAAGTAAACACTTTGCAGTTTTAATAATGTCCTGTATGAACAAAAGGACGGAGTATGTTTTTATGTCTACATTGTTCAATCACGTTTCACACACACACACACACACACACACACACACACACACACACACACACACACACACACACACACACACACACACACACACACACACACACAAACAAACTTTTTTCTAATCAGATCAGGCAAGTAATATTCTGTCTTGGCACACTTGATTTAACTTTCAATCTTGTGTACTTATTTCATGTGTCCATTAAGTCCATGAGACCGTAGGGTGTCTCATTTTTCATTTTAGGTTTCAGAAGGTTGCTCACGCATATGATATGTGCCCTCAATGCACACTTTTGCAGAGCCCACACCAATGCAAGCTCTACAGTACACATCTTCTCAACAGTCAAAGCGGGGTTAAGTTATTGCCCGTCATGCACAGTAACCCTAAAGGCACCAGGGTGGCGGTGCCACCGGCTTGTTTATATATATATATATATATATATATATATATATATATATATATATATATATATATATATATATATAAATATAAATATAGCTGCGAGCAGCGATGAAGGGCCAAAGCCGGTGGCACCGCCACTCCGGTGCCTTTAGGTAACTAAAGGCACCGGGGCTGCGGTGCCACCGGCTTGGGCCCGTAATCGCTGCTCGCAGCTATATTTATATTTTATTATTATTATTATTATTTTTCTGCTACCTTTTGGACACTTTTGGAGGCCTTAACATGCTCAAAAACTCCTGAAACTTTGCACACATGTCAGAACCCGCGGCCATCAGGGCCGGGCTGAAGATGGTACCCGGGCGTGGCAGGGGGGCTCGACAGCGCCCCCTGGAACGGGGTCCGAAAACATGGTCCATAAATCAAACACGCTTGCATGTAATAATATGAAACTCAGTACACATGTAGATCTCCTCGTTTCATATATACTTCACACTCTTACTTTTTACCCCAGCCCAACAGGAAGTCGGCTATTTAGGGTTGTTGGTAAAACACACACAATGGAATGTGAAATACTCCTCCTAGAGAATTCAAACAAACGGCACGAAACTCGGTCAGCATGAAGTCAAGACATTGAGGATGAAAGTTTGCGAGGGGATTTTTGATATCTCGAACGGTTTGGCCGTGGCGAGGAAACAAAATTATGGCGAGAAACGTGAAACAGGAAGTGTGTCATAACTACTGCATACATTAACTGATCTTGATGAAACTTCAACAGTGTGTTCGTTGTAAGAGCCCGATCACATGGATATGACTATTGTGAGTCAAAGTTATAGCGCCACCAACTGGCAGCAGGAAGTGTGTCACTTCCTAAATGCTTTTGACAAAAGGGGGGGGGTTAGTTTTATCTACAGTAATAAAACTCGATATGTATATTGTACTCTTCGAGCCGGACAACTTTCTAATTTACCGTAATTAGCTCGGATCAACAGAAAGTCAGATATTTTTGTCTGAATGTGGATTTTTGGCTAAATCAGCCTCTGATTTTTTACCCACTCCTCTTAAGTGGTTTATTCAATTCCCACCAAACTTTTTCAACATGATGAAAATACATTAAAGAAGCTAAATTGTGAATGGCTATTGAATATCTCAAATTGTTTTGCTATGGCGAGGGATTAAAGTCATGTCAAAAAAGTAAACACTAAAAGCCTCATATCTTCTAAAAAATTAATTATACACCATTTATTTCTAGATAAAATTACACAAATATCAGAACTAACCCCATTTTATTCTTGTTTTCAATTTAAGAATAATGTACAAGTTTAAAAACAGCCAGAATGTGCTATTAAGTTAAAAAATAAATACATCAAGTAATACAAAGGGCTATACTGCCCTCTTGTGTCCAAAATGATATCAACTCAGTACATAAAACTTTTTTATCAGGTATGGCTATTGTAATTAAATATAAATATATTAGGTATGTGGCTGTGAGGATCTTTTCCCACCGGTTAATCGACGTTAGACACCAGCGAGGCCTTTTAAATCGCTAATATAAAAGTGAAAGTAAAGTAAGGACGTCCGCACGGACATAGTGGTGGCGCTCGCAGTGCGCTCGAATGAATTTCTATGGAAGTGGAAATGAAAAAACGTTCGCTCTGTTCTGCTTGCTCGTCGCCATGGACGCGCACCGTTATGAATGCCAGTGCAGCCAGATTATTTTTTACTGTCACTTTAAAATTAGCACCATATCGGGGGCCGATTGTTTCCGGTTTTCAGGTAATACACAACAACAAATGAGTAAATGACAGATTCGCTTAAATAGGCGCTTTTACACAAAATATTCCATCATCATTTTTTTCAGTCAGCTCTTCACTCTCGTGATTAATGAATTTTGACTCCTGTTGCTGATCTTTGCTGCAACTTTCGTTCAGCTCACAATTTAGTAAGCAAACACGCTTCAAATGTGTTTTTATTTTATTTTTGTGTATACATATGTGTGTATATATATATATATATATATATATATATATATATATATATACATATATATATATATATATATATATATATATAGCTTATGTTTCAAATATGAGTTAATTAAAGGTGCTCTAAGCGATGTCACGCGTTTTTTAGGCCAAAACATTTTTTGTCACATACAGCAAACATCTCCTCACTATCCGCTGGCTGCCTGTCCCCTGAACACACTGTAAAGAAACGCGATCTCTGTAGACAGCCCAGGCTCCACAAACAGCAACAAAAGCAAACTGCGGCGACCCGCTCCCCGAAACATAACAAACTGTTCCAGCCAATGACCGACAAGAAGGGTTTGGGGGCGGGGTTTGGGGGGTTAGTGTGCGGATGAGGAGGAGGGAGGGTCTAGCTAGCCTCCGTTTTGTTTGACAATAGTTCGAACGTCAACAAGAAGTGATGTCACCCAGGATCGCTTAGAGAACCTTTAACAATCGTTGGAAAGAATGATACTTTTAAACATATCACTAAACCGTCATTAGGTGTCGCCAGGCGACCGTCTTAATGAGCGAGTCATTGATTCATTCGTTCAAACGATTCGTTCGAACGGCTGAGTCATTCATGAATGAGACAGATTATGGATTGGTCGTTGAATCTTTGAGTCAACCGATTCGTTCAAAATGCTGAATCATTCAGTAATGAGAACGCGTTGCTGTGAGATCCTCGATGGTTCTGCTGTGATCTTTGTTTAACTATTTTCGCTGCTGAAATAGAAAAAAGTCAATATTGCATCTAAAATGTAAGTGATTTGACGTGTGTGTGTGTGTGTGTGTGTGTGTGATTGTGTGTGTGATTGTGTCTGTTACAGTGATTGTTTAACCCTTGTTAAAGTTTAGGCCTTGTCTTTTTGGATATATATCTTTTTATATATAAAAAAATAGCATACAACCCTGAGAATTTTCTCTCCCTCTCTCTTCGTCTCTGTGTGTGAGGGATTTGTCTATTGCTTTTAATGGAGTTCAAGGTTTCAGGGGCTTTTGGGGCTCTTAACGTGCTCAAAAACTATTGAAACTTTGCACACAGGTCAGAGCCCACAGCCATCAGGGCCGGGCTGAAGCTGGTACCCGGGCGTGGCAGGGGGGCTCAACAGCGCCCCCTTGAACGGGGTCCAACAATTTGGTCCATATATCCAACACGCTTGCATGAATTAATATGAAACTTAGTACACATATAGATCTCATCGGGCCAAACATCTTTCCCCTGGTCAAGTTTTACGCCAGCCCAACAGGAAATCGGCTATTATGGGTTGTTTGGAAAACGCTTGCTGTGGAATTTGAAGTACTACTCCTAGGCAATTCATTCAATCATTGCCAAACTCGGTGTGCATGAAGTCAAGACATTAAGGATGCTAAATTGTGGACAGATTTTTGATATCTCGAACGGTTTGGCCACGGAGAGGAAATTAATTTTCATGACTAAAAAAGGACATATAAAGTGTGTTATAAGTTAGTTAGTTTTACCTACAGTTACAAAACTCAGCGTGTATATTCTTCTCCTCAAGCCGAACAACTTTCTAATTTAAAGTAATTAGCTCCGACCCTCAGAAAGTCAGATATTGTGGTTTGAATATGGTCATTTTCTCTCTCTCTCTGAGCCAATATGGCAAGCCGCTTTAACATTTAATCATTTTAACCTACTAGTCTCTATTTTCATGCTACTAGTACTTATTTTTTAGATACTAGTATCTATTCCATTAAGTACTAGTACTTATTCATTTGGGACTAGTGCTTATTCTTTAGTACTAGTGCCTATTCTTTAGATACTAGTGCTTATTCTTTAGATATTCTTTTGAATACGTATTAGTAGCTAATGAATAAGTACTGGTATCTATTTAATATGTACTAGTATCTAATGACTTAGTACTAGTATTTATTGAATAAATACTAGTATTTATTGAATAAATACTAGTATCTATTAATAGGTACTAGTATCTAAAAGGTCATTTTCTCTCTCTCTCTCTCTCTCTCTCTGAGCCAATATGGCAAGCCGTTTTAACATTTAATCATTTTAACCTACTAGTCTCTATTTTCATGCTACTAGTACTTATTTTTTAGATACTAGTATCTATTCCATTAAGTACTAGTACTTATTCATTAGCGACTAGTGCTTATTCTGTTTAGAATATTCAAAATGCTTATTCAATTTTTATGCTTATTTATATTTTCAGAGCAGAAAATCCGATTTTTCTGCTTATTCAATATTGCATATAAAATGTAAGTGACTTGATGTGTGTGTGTGTGTGTGTGTGTGTGTGTGTGAGAGAGAGAGAGAGAGAGAGAGAGAGAGAGAGAGAGAGAGAGAGAGATTGCGTCTGTTACAGTGACAAGAGTTTAACCCTTTAAGGCCTTGTCTTTTTGGATATATATCTTTTTTTATATAAAAAAAAGTGCATACAACCCTTATATTTTAAATGTATTGTTTGCTTTAAATTAAATTAAGATTGAATGTTTGGTAATTGAACCTAAATACATTTAAAATTAATGTGCTATATTTCAGATCAATATATTTGTTTTCCTTCATTTTAATCAACACTAACTTTATTCTCATCTGAATTATAAATAACTTATTTCTGTATAAAATAAAAAATCCCGAATAATCCAGACCAACCAGAGCGCAATATTTCTACAACATCATCAGTGCTGAAGAGGAACTACCAGAGCCGTTCGGCAGATAGCGAGCAGAAATTTTGTGTCACGTCGTGCACAATAACCCTAAAGGCACCAGGGTGGCGGTGCCACCGGCTTTTTATATATATATATATAAATATAGCTGCGAGCAGCGATGAAGGGCCAAAGCCGGCGGCACCGCCACCCCGGTGCCTTTAGGTAACTAAAGGCACCGGGGTTGCGGTGCCACCGGCTTGGGCCCGTAATCGCTGCTCGCAGCTATATTTTATTATTCTTCTTATTATTTTTTTACTACCTTTTGGACACTTTTGGAGGTCTTAACATGCTCAAAAACTCCTGAAACTTTGCACACATGTCAGAACCCGCGGCCATCAGGGCCGGGCTGAAGATGGTACCCGGGCGTGGCAGGGGGGCTCGACAGCGCCCCCTGGAACGGGGTCCGAAAACATGGTCCATAAATCAAACACGCTTGCATGTAATAATATGAAACTCGGTACACATGTAGATCTCCTCGTTTCATATATACTTCACACTCTTACTTTTTACCCCAGCCCAACAGGAAGTCGGCTATTTAGGGTTGTTGGTAAAACACACGCAATGGAATGTGAAATACTCCTCCTAGAGAATTCAAACAAACGGCACGAAACTCGGTCAGCATGAAGTCAAGACATTGAGGATGAAAGTTTGCGAGGGGATTTTTGATATCTCGAACGGTGTGGCCGTGGCGAGGAAACAAAATTATGGCGAGAAACGTGAAACAGGAAGTGTGTCATAACTACTCCATACATTAACTGATCTTGATGAAACTTCAACAGTGTGTTCGTTGTAAGAGCCCGATCACATGGATGTGACTATTGTGAGTCAAAGTTATAGCGCCACCAACTGGCAGCAGGAAGTGTGTCACTTCCTAAATGCTTTGAAATCACCCTCTTATTTTTACCCGATTTGCTTCAAACTTTATGTGTATAATGTAAACACACGGCAGATGTAGACCTGTGAAAGGATTATTGATATCTTAGATACTGTTGCCGTGGCAACACATCAAACTTTAATATTCTTGTTTGATGCTTTTGAGACTCTTAGCATGCTTGAAATTGCATGAAACTCGACAGACACAGGTATGCATATGGTTCAGATCAAGCCGGACAACTTTCTAATTAACTGTCATTAGCTCAGACCAAGAGGAAGTTAGATATTTTGGTTTGAATGTGGATGTTTCTGAGAATTTTCTCTCCCTCTCCCTCTGACAGAGAGAATGCACCCTGCCATTCGTGTGTGTGTCTGTGTCTGTGTGGGGAGGGGGGGAGGGGCTCTTTTAGTTTAAACACAAAATTATACATAGGGCCATACTGCCCTCTTGTGTCCAAAATTATATTTATATATACATTATACATATATTTGGTATGTGACTGAGGACCGAGAGCTTTTAAATACGGGACATTGATAATGGCCACGTGCAGAGCGCTCGAGGGAATTCCTATGGAAGTTCTGCTCGCTCATCGCCGTGGACGCGCACCGTTATGAATGCCCGGTCAGCCGTTAGTTTCATTTTAAAATTAGCGCCTTTTCTAGGGCCGATTGCTTGAATTGTGAGTTCAATAGCCTATTATTCTTCATGGAAACCACAACAACAAAAGAGTATAAAAGTTTGGTGTGAACGCAGCATAATGAACAAGCTGCGATCTCAAGATTGCAATGCTGGAGTGTGTGTGTGTGTGTGTGTGTGTGTGTGTGTGTGTGTGTGTGTGCGTGTGAGAGAGAGGCGCGGGCGAACTGTGTGTGTGTGTGTGTGTGTGTGTGTGTGTGTGTCTGTGTGGGGAGGGGCTCTTCGAGTGATAGTTATTATACAAAATTATACATAGGGCCATACTGCCCTCTTGTGTCCAAAATGATATTTATACATATATTTGGCAAGCATGTGACTGAGGACCGAGAGCTTTTAAATACGGACGTCCACACGGACATTGATAAGGGTTGCGCTTGCAGAGCGCTTGAGGGAATTCCTATGGAAGTAGGAATGAACTAAAAAACGTTCGCTCTGTTCTGCTCGCTCGTCGCCATGGACGCGCACCATTATGAATGCCTGTGCAGCCGCATACTTTTTAGTGTCACTTTAAAATTAGTGCAATAACGGGGCCGATTGCTTGAATTGTGAGTTCAATAGTCTATTATTTTTCACGGACAACACAACAACAAAAGAGTACAATGATAGATTCGCTTAAATAGGGGCTTTTACATAAAATAGCCTATTCCGTCATCATCTTTTCAGTCAGCTCTTCACTCTCGTGATTAATGAAATTTGACTCCTGTTGCTGATATTTGCTGCAACTTTCGTTCAGCTCACAATTTAGTAAGCAAACACGCTTCAAATGTGTTTTTATTTTATTTTTGTGTATATATATATATATGTGTGTGTATATATATGTGTGTATATATATATATATATATATATATATATATATATATAGCTTATGTTTCAAATATGAGTTAATTAACAATCGTTGGAAAGAATGATACTTTTAATATCACTAAACCGTCATTAGGTGTCGCCAGGCGACCGTCTTAATGAGCGAGTCATTGATTCATTCGTTCAAACGATTCGTTCGAACGGCTGAGTCATTCATGAATGAGACAGATTATGGATTGGTCGTTGAATCTTTGAGTCAACCGATTCGTTCAAAATGCTGAATCATTCAGTAATGAGAACGCGTTGCTGTGAGATGCTCGATGGTTCTGCTGTGATCTTTGTTTAACTATTTTCGCTGCTGAAACAGAAAAAAAAGTCAATATTGCATCTAAAATGTAAGTGATTTGACGTGTGTGTGTGTGATTGTGTCTGTTACAGTGATTGTTTAACCCTTGTTAAAGTTTAGGCCTTGTCTTTTTGGATTTATATCTTTTTATATAAAAAAAAAATAGCATACAACCCATGTATTTTAAATGTATTGTTTGCTTTAAATTACATTGAGATTTGTATGTTTGGTAATTGAACCTGAATGAATTATAAATGAATGTGCTATATTTCAGATCATATATTTGTTTTCCTTAAAATTTGAACTAACACTAACTTTATTCTCATCTGAATGATAGATTATTTATTTATGTATAAAATAAAAACACATTTGATTTTTCTTTTTTAATCAATGTAGAATGTATAACTGAAAAAATTAACAGATTAGGGCTCTGTTCGAGGACAATAAATGAAAACCAATGCAATATGATGAATGTCCAAAATATTTTTTTGCTTTTAAACTATGTGTGTGTGTGTGTGTGTGTGTGTGTGTGTGTGTGTGTGTGTGTGTGTGTGTGTGTAAGAGATTTCGGTTGGGTGACAGTTGTAGTTTACAGTTTGACAAAAGCACAATGTTGTGTTTTATTGTGATTGTACACAAATATAAGTAAACACTTTGCAGTTTGAGTAATGTCCTGTATGAACAAAAGGACGGGGTATGTTTTTATGTCTACATTGTTCAATCACGCCTCACACACACACACACACACACACACACACACACACACACACACACACACACACACACACTATTTTTCTAATCAGATCAGGCAAGTAATATTCTGTCTTGGCACACTTCATATAACTTTCAAACTTGTGTACTTATTTCATGTGTGCATTAAGTCCATGAGACCGTAGGGTGTCTCATTTTTCATTTTAGGTTTCAGAAGGTTGCTCACGCATACTTTGTGGTTGATATGTGCCCTCAATGCACACTTTTGCAGAGCCCACACCAATGCAAGATCTACAGCACACATCTTCTCAAAGGTCAAAGCGGAGTTACGATATTGCCCGTCATGCACAGTAACCCTAAGGCACCGGGGTGGCGGTGCCACCGGCTTGTTTATATATATATATATAAATATAGCTGCGAGCAGCGATGAAGGGCCAAAGCCGGCGGCACCGCCACTCCGGTGCCTTTAGGTAACTAAAGGCACCGGGGTTGCGGTGCCACCGGCTTGGGCCCGTAATCGCTGCTCGCAGCTATATTTTATTATTATTATTATTCTTATTATTTTTCTGCTACCTTTTGGACACTTTTGGAGGCCTTAACATGCTCAAAAACTCCTGAAACTTTGCACACATGTCAGAACCCGCGGCCATCAGGGCCGGGCTGAAGATGGTACCCGGGCGTGGCAGGGGGGCTCGACAGCGCCCCCTGGAACGGGGTCCGAAAACATGGTCCATAACTCAAACACGCTTGCATGTAATAATATGAAACTCGGTACACATGTAGATCTCCTCGTTTCATATATACTTCACACTCTTACTTTTTACCCCAGCCCAACAGGAAGTCGGCTATTTAGGGTTGTTGGTAAAACACACGCAATGGAATGTGAAATACTCCTCCTAGAGAATTCAAACAAACGGCACGAAACTCGGTCAGCATGAAGTCAAGACATTGAGGATGAAAGTTTGCGAGGGGATTTTTGATATCTCGAACGGTTTGGCCGTGGCGAGGAAACAAAATTATGGCGAGAAACGTGAAACAGGAAGTGTGTCATAACTACTGCATACATTAACTGATCTTGATGAAACTTCAGCAGTGTGTTCGTCGTAAGAGCCCGATCACATGGATGTGACTATTGTGAGTCAAAGTTATAGCGCCACCAACTGGCAGAAGGAAGTGTGTCACTTCCTAAATGCTTTGAAATCACCCTCTTATTTTTACCCGATTTGCTTCAAACTTCACTACTATAATGTAAACACACGGCAGATGTAGACCTGTGAATGGATTCTTGATATCTTAGATACTGTTGTCGTGGCAACGCATCAAACTTTAATATTCTTTTTTTATGCTTTTGAGACTCTTAGCATGCCTGAAATTGCTTAAAATTGCATGAAACTCGACAGACACATCTCATTTATTAGCCAGTAGACATGTGCAAAGTTTCAGAAACGGGCGTGTTGAGGGCTCAGTAGCGCCACCTTTTGTCAAAAGTGGGGGGATTAATTTTATCTACAGTAATAAAAATCGGTATGTGTATTGTTCTCCTCCAGCCAGACAAGTTTCTAATTTACACTCAATAGCTCCAACCAACAGGAAGTCAGATATTTTGGTTTGAAAATTGTCATTTTATGTCTCTCTCTCTCTCTGAGCCTACGTCTCTGTGTGTGTGTGTGTGTGTCTGTGAGTGTGGGGAGGGGGAGGGGGGGGGGGGGGCTAGATTAACCATTTGACTGCTGTGTGGTTTGGCCTGCATTAAAAAAGAAAATAAATGTCTTACGCCTTGTATTTTTTAAATAAGTTGTATTAATAAGTAAAGGCATATAACCAGTTGAATTGTAGTGCATTGAAAATAGTTTTATATAATTAGTTTATTAATTAAATTAACTTGGTCCATAAACTTCGTCAGAAAATTTGGTCCATAAATCAAACACACTTGCATGTAATATTATGAAACTCTGTACTCATATAGATCTCATCGGGCCAAACAACTTTAAGCCAGCCCAACAGGAAGTGGGCTATTTTTGTCTTAATGTGGATGTTTTGCAAAACCAGGCTCTACATTTTTACCCACTCCTCTTAAGTGGTTTATTTTATTCCCACCAAACTTTTTCAACATGATGAAAATACATTAAAGAAGCATAATTGTGAATATCTATTGAATATCTCTAATTGTTTTGCTATGGCGAGGGATTAAAGTCATGTAAAAAAAATAAACACTAAAAGCCTCATATCTTCTAAAAATTTAATTATACACCATTTATTTCTAGATAAAATTATACAAATATCAGAACTAAACCCATTTTATTCTTGTTTTGCAATTTAAGAATAATGTACAAGTTTAAAAACAGCCAGGATGCACTATTCAGTTAAAAAATAAATATATCAAATAATACATAGGGCTATACTGCCCTCTTGTGTTCAAAATCAGGTAGGCCTGTTGTATTTAAATATAGGTAGCTGCTATGTGACTCCGAGAATTTTTTCTCACCGGTTATTTGACGTGTAACACCGGGGGCTTTTATATCGCTAAGTTAAAAGTGAAAGTAAAGTAAGGACATTTATAGTGGTGGCGCTCGCAGTGCGCTCGAATGAATTTCTATGGAAGTAGAAATGAAAAAACGTTCGCTCTGTTTTGCTTGCTCGTCGCCATGGACGCGCACCGTAATGAATGCCACTGCAGCCGCATACTTTTTAGTGTCACTTTAAAATTAGTGCAATATCGGGGGCCAATTGCTTGAATTGTGAGTTCAATAGTCTATTATTTTTCACGGAAAACACAACAACAAAAGAGTACAATGATAGATTCGCTTAAATAGGCGCTTTTACATAAAATATAGCCTATTCCGTCATCATCTTTTCAGTCAGCTCTTCACTCTCGTGATTAATGAAATTTGACTCCTGTTGCTGATATTTGCTGCAACTTTCGTTCTGCTCACAATTTAGTAAGCAAACACGCTTCAAATGTGTTTTTATTTTATTTTTGTGTATATATGTGTGTGTATATATATATATATATATATATATATATATAGCTTATGTTTCAAATATGAGTTAATTAACAATCGTTGGAAAGAATGATACTTTTAAACATATCACTAAGCCGTCATTAGGTGTCGCCAGGCGACCGTCTTAATGAGCGAGTCATTGATTCATTCGTTCAAACGATTCGTTCGAACGGCTGAGTCATTCATGAATGAGACAGATTATGGATTGGTCGTTGAATCTTTGAGTCAACCGATTCGTTCAAAATGCTGAATCATTCAGTAATGAGAACGCGTTGCTGTGAGATGCGCGATGGTTCTGCTGTGATCTTTGTTTAACTATTTTCGCTGCTGAAACAGAAAAAAAAGTCAATATTGCATCTAAAATGTAAGTGATTTGACGTGTGTGTGTGTGTGTGTGTGTGTGTGTGTGTGTGTGTGTGTGTGTGTGTGTGTGTGTGTGTGTGTGTGTGTGTGTGTGTGTGTGTGTGTGATTGTGTCTGTTACAGTGATTGTTTAACCCTTGTTAAAGTTTAGGCCTTGTCTTTTTGGATATATATCTTTTTATATAAAAAAAAATAGCATACAACCCATGTATTTTAAATGTATTGTTTGCTTTAAATTACATTGAGATTTGTATGTTTGGTAATTGAACCTGAATGAATTATAAATGAATGTGCTATATTTCAGATCATATATTTGTTTTCCTTAAAATTTGAACTAACACTAACTTTATTCTCATCTGAATGATAGATTATTTATTTCTGTATAAAATAAAAACACATTTGATTTTTCTTTTTTAATCAATGTAGAATGTGTAACTGAAAAAATAAACAGATTAGGGCTCTGATCGAGGACAATAATGTCAAAAAAAGAATCAGGGCATGTCTCATATCTTTCTAAAATGTAATTATACACCATTTATTTTTATATAAAATTATACAAATATTAGAACTAAACCCATTTTATTCCTTTTTTTCAATTTAAGAATTATTTTTAAGTTTAAAAACAGCCAGAATGGTTGTTTAGTCAAAAATAATAATAATCCAAATCATATATAGTGCTATACTGCCCTCTTGTGTTCAAAATCAGGTAGGCCTATTGAATTTATATATATTTATATATTAGGGATGTTACTATGGGAATATTTTCCCACCGGTTAATCAACGTGTGATTGTGTAAACAAATTGTGTAAACCTCCCGCTGGGGGGTTTAAAAACACTAACTTGAAAGCGAAAGTATAATATGGACGTCCGCACGGACATTGAAATGGTGGCGCTCGAATGAATTCCTATGGAAGTAGAAATTAACTAAACGTTCGCTCTGTTCTGCTCGCTCGTCGCCATGGACGCGCACCATTATGAATGCCAGTGCAGCCGCATACTTTTTAGTGTCACTAAAATTAGTGCAATTTCGGGGGCCGATTGCTTGAATTCTGAGTTCAATAGTCTATTATTTTTCACGGAAAACACAACAATAAAAGAGTACAATGACAGATTCGCTTAAATAGGCGTTTTTACATAAAATAGCCTATTCCGTCATAATTTTTCCAGTCAGCTCTTCACTCTCGTGATTAATGAAATTTGACTCCTGTTGCTGATATTTGCTGCAACTTTCGTTCAGCTCACAATTTAGTAAGCAAACACGTTTCAAATGTGTTTTTATTTTATTTTTGTGTATGTGTGTGTATATGTATGTATATATATATAAATATAGCTTATGTTTCAAATATGAGTTAATTAACAATCGTTGGAAAGAATGATACTTTTAAACATAACACTAAACCGTCATTAGGTGTCGCCAGGCGACCGTCTTAATGAGCGAGTCATTGATTCATTCGTTTGAACGGCTGAGTCATTCATGAATGAGACAGATTATGGATTGGTCATTGAATCTTTGAGTCAACCGATTCGTTCAAAATGCTGAATCATTCAGTAATGAGAACGCGTTGCTGTGAGATGCGCGATGGTTCTGCTGTGATCTTTGTTTAACTATTTTCGCTGCTGAAACAGAAAAAAAGTCAATATTGCATGTAAAATGTAAGTGATTTGACTTGTGTGTGTGTGTGTGTGTGATTGTGTGTGTGATTGTGTCTGTTACAGTGATAAGAGTTTAACCCTTGTTAAACTTTAGGCCTTGTCTTTTTGGATATATATCTTTTTATATTAAAAAATAGTCATACAACCCATATATTTTAAATGTATTGTTTGCTTTAAATTACATTAAGATTGTATGTTTGGTAATTGAACCTGAATGAATTTTAAATGAATGTGCTATATTTCAGATCATATATTTGTTTTCCTTAAAATTTGAACTAACACTAACTTTATTCTCATCTGAATGATAGATTATTTATTTCTGTATAAAATAAAAACACATTTGATTTTTCTTTTTTAATCAATGTAGAATGTGTAACTGAAAAAATAAACAGATTAGGGCTCTGTTTGATGACAAGAAATGAAAACCAATGCGATATGATGAATGTCCAAAAGATGGCTCCCACAGACTGTTTTTAAATAGGATTGTTTGATATTTTTTGCTTTTAAACTGTGTGTGTGTGTGTGTGTGTGTGTGTAAGAGATTTTGGTTGGGTGACAGTTGTAGTTTACAGTTTGACAAGAGTTTATAGCTTGACAAAAGCACAATGTTGTGTTTTATTGCAAGTGTACACAAATATAAGTAAACACTTTGCAGTTTGAATAATGTCCTGTATGAACAAAAGGACGGAGTATGTTTTTATGTCTACATTGTTCAATTACGCCACACACACACACACACACACACACACAAACACACACACACACACACACACACACACACACACACACACACACACACACACACACACACACACACACAAACACTATTTTTCTAATCAGATCAGGCAAGTAATATTCTGTCTTGTCTCTTAAAAAAACAATATATATATATATATATATATATATATATATATATGTGTGTGTGTGTGTGTTTGTGTGTGTATATATATATAAATATAGCTGCGAGCAGCGATGAAAGGGCCAAAGCCGGCGGCACCGCCACCCCGGTTATAGCGCCACCAACTGGCAGCAGGAAGTCTGTCACTTTCAAAAAGCTTTGAAATCACCTGATTGCTTCAAACTTCACTACTATGATGTTAACACACGGCAGATGTAGACCTGGATGTACACCTGACCTTTCAGAAGGTTGCTCTCGCATACTTTGTGGTTGATATGTGCCCTCAATGCACACTTTTGCAGAGCCCACACTGATACAAGCTCTACAGCACACATCTTTTCGACAGTCAAAGCAGGGTTACGTTTTTGCACGTTGTGCACAATAACCCTAAAGGCACCAGGGTGGCGGTGCCACCGGCTTTATATATATATATATATATATATATATATATATATATATAAATATAGCTGCGAGCAGCGATGAAGGGCCAAAGCCGGTGGTACCGCCACCCCGGTGCCTTTAGGTAACTAAAGGCACCGGGGTTGCGGTGCCACCGGCTTGGGCCCGTAATCGCTGCTCGCAGCTATATTTTTATCTACAGTAATAAAAATCGGTATGTGTATTGTTCTCCTCCAGCCAGACAAGTTTCTAATTTACACTCAATAGCTCCAACCAACAGGAAGTCAGATATTTTGGTTTGAAAATTGTCATTTTATGTCTCTCTCTCTCTCTGAGCCTACGTCTCTGTGTGTGTGTGTGTGTCTGTGAGTGTGGGGAGGGGGAGGGGGGCTAGATTAACCATTTGACTGCTGTGTGGTTTGGCCTGCATTAAAAAAGAAAATAAATGTCTTACGCCTTGTATTTTTTAAATAAGTTGTATTAATAAGTAAAGGCATATAACCAGTTGAATTGTAGTGCATTGAAAATAGTTTTATATAATTAGTTTATTAATTAAATTAACTTGGTCCATAAACTTCGTCAGAAAATTTGGTCCATAAATCAAACACACTTGCATGTAATATTATGAAACTCTGTACTCATATAGATCTCATCGGGCCAAACAACTTTAAGCCAGCCCAACAGGAAGTGGGCTATTTTTGTCTTAATGTGGATGTTTTGCAAAACCAGGCTCTACATTTTTACCCACTCCTCTTAAGTGGTTTATTTTATTCCCACCAAACTTTTTCAACATGATGAAAATACATTAAAGAAGCATAATTGTGAATATCTATTGAATATCTCTAATTGTTTTGCTATGGCGAGGGATTAAAGTCATGTAAAAAAAATAAACACTAAAAGCCTCATATCTTCTAAAAATTTAATTATACACCATTTATTTCTAGATAAAATTATACAAATATCAGAACTAAACCCATTTTATTCTTGTTTTGCAATTTAAGAATAATGTACAAGTTTAAAAACAGCCAGGATGCATTATTCAGTTAAAAAATAAATATATCAAATAATACATAGGGCTATACTGCCCTCTTGTGTTCAAAATCAGGTAGGCCTGTTGTATTTAAATATAGGTAGCTGCTATGTGACTCCGAGAATTTTTTCTCACCGGTTATTTGACGTGTAACACCGGGGGCTTTTATATCGCTAAGTTAAAAGTGAAAGTAAAGTAAGGACATTTATAGTGGTGGCGCTCGCAGTGCGCTCGAATGAATTTCTATGGAAGTAGAAATGAAAAAACGTTCGCTCTGTTTTGCTTGCTCGTCGCCATGGACGCGCACCGTAATGAATGCCACTGCAGCCGCATACTTTTTAGTGTCACTTTAAAATTAGTGCAATATCGGGGGCCAATTGCTTGAATTGTGAGTTCAATAGTCTATTATTTTTCACGGAAAACACAACAACAAAAGAGTACAATGATAGATTCGCTTAAATAGGCGCTTTTACATAAAATATAGCCTATTCCGTCATCATCTTTTCAGTCAGCTCTTCACTCTCGTGATTAATGAAATTTGACTCCTGTTGCTGATATTTGCTGCAACTTTCGTTCTGCTCACAATTTAGTAAGCAAACACGCTTCAAATGTGTTTTTATTTTATTTTTGTGTATATATGTGTGTGTATATATATATATATATATATATATATAGCTTATGTTTCAAATATGAGTTAATTAACAATCGTTGGAAAGAATGATACTTTTAAACATATCACTAAGCCGTCATTAGGTGTCGCCAGGCGACCGTCTTAATGAGCGAGTCATTGATTCATTTGTTCGAACGATTCGTTCGAACGGCTGAGTCATTCATGAATGAGACAGATTATGGATTGGTCATTGAATCTTTAACAGGAAGTCGGCTATTATGGGTTGTTTGGAGAACGCTTGCTCAGGAATTTGAAGTACTTCTCCTAGAGATTGCATCCGTTTACCGCCAAACTCGGTCAGCTTGAGGTCAACACTTTGAAGATGCTAAATTGCGGACGGATTTTTGATATCTCGAACGCTTTGGCCGTGGCGAGGAAACTAATTTATGGCGAGAAAAGAGAAACACGAAGTGTTATAACTTCTGCATACATTAACTGATCTTGATGAAACTTCAGCAGTGTGTTCGTGGTAAGAGGCCATTCAGATGGATGTAACTATTGTGAGTCAAAGTTATAGCGCCACCAACTGGCAGCAGGAAGTGTGTCACTTTCTAAATGCTTTTGACAAAAGTGGGGGGGTTAGTTTTATCTACAGTAACAAAACTCGATATGTATATTGTACTCTTCGAGCCGGACAACTTTCTAATTTACCGTAATTAGCTACGACCAACAGGAAGTTAGATATTTTGGTTTGAAAATTGTCATTTTATGTGTCTCTCTCTGAGCCTACGTCTCTGTGTGTGTGTGTGTGTGTGTCTGTGAGTGTGGGGAGGGGGAGGGGGGCTAGATTAACCATTTCACTGCTGTGTGGTTTTGCCTGCATTAAAAAGGAAAATAAATGGCTTATGCCTTGTATTTTTTAAATAGGTTTTATTAATAAGTAAAGGCATATAACCAAATTAATTGTAGTGCATTGAAAATAGTTTTATATAATTAGTTTATTAATTAAATTAACTTGGTCCATAAACTTGGTCTGAAAATTTGGTCCATAAATCAAACACACTTGCATGTAATATTATGAAACTCGGTATATAGATCTCATCGGGCCAAACAACTTTAAGCTAGCCCAAAAGGAAGTGGGCTATTTTGGTCTGAATGTGAATGTTTTGCAAAACCAGCCTCTACATTTTTACCCACTCCTCTTAAGTGGTTTATTTTGTTCCCACCAAATGTTTTCAACATGATGAAAATACATTAAAGAAGCATAATTGTGAATATCTATTGAATATCTCTAATTGTTTTGCTATGGCGAGGGATTGAAGTCATGTAAAAAAAATAAACACTAAAAGCCTCATATCTTCTAAAAATTTAATTATACACCATTTATTTCTAGATAAAATTATACAAATATCACAACTAAACCCATTTTATTCTTGTTTTCAATTTAAGAATAATGTACAAGTTTAAAAACAGCCAGAATGCACTATTCAGTTAAAAAAATAAATATATCAAATAATACATAGGGCTATACTGCCCTCTTGTGTTCAAAATCAGGTAGGCCTGTTGTATTTAAATATATTAGGTAGCCTATGTGACTCCGAGAATATTTTCTCACCGGTTATTTGACGTGTAACACCGGGGGCTTTTAAATCGCTAAGTTAAAAGTGAAAGTAAAGTAAGGACGTCCGCATGGACATTTATAGTGGTGGCGCTCACAGTGCGCTCGAATGAATTTCTATGGAAGTAGAAATGAAAAAACGTTCGCTCTGTTTTGCTCGCTCGTCGCCATGGACGCGCACCGTTATGAATGCCAGTGCAGCCGCATACTTTTTAGTGTCACTTTAAAATTAGCGCCATATCGGGGACCGATTGCTTCCGGTTTTCAGGGAAAACACAACAACAAAAGAGTAAATGACAGATTCGCTTAAATAGGTGCTTTTACACAAAATATTCCGTCATAATTTTTCCAGTCAGCTCTTCACTCTCGTGATTAATGAAATTTGACTCCTGTTGCTGATATTTGCTGCAACTTTCGTTCTGCTCACAATTTAGTAAGCAAACACGCTTCAAATGTGTTTTTATTTTATTTTTGTGTATATATATGTGTGTATATATATATATATATATATATAGCTTATGTTTCAAATATGAGTTAATTAACAATCGTTTGAAAGAATGATACTTTTTAACATATCACTAAACCGTCATTAGGTGTCGCCAGGCGACCGTCTTAATGAGCGAGTCATTGATTCATTTGTTCGAACGGCTGAGTCATTCATGAATGAGACAGATTATGGATTGGTCATTGAATCTTTGAGTCAACCGATTCGTTCAAAATGCTGAATCATTCAGTAATGAGAAAACACGTTGCTGTGAGATGCTCGATGGTTCTGCTGTGATCTTTGTTTAACTAGTTTCACTGCTGAAACAGAAAAAAGTCAATATTGCATCTAAAATGTAAGTGATTTGACTTGTGTGTGTGTGTGTCTGTGTCTGTGTCTGTGTCTGTGTGTGTGTGTGTGTGTGTGTGTGTGTGTGTGTGTGTGTGTATGATTGTGTCTGCTACAGTGATTGTTTAACCCTTGTTAAAGTTTAGGCCTTGTCTTTTTGGATATATATCTTTTTATATAAAAAAAATAGGCATACAACCCATATATTTTAAATGTATCGTTTGCTTTAAATTACATTTAGATTTGTATGTTTGGTAATTGAACCTGAATGAATTTTAAATGAATGTGCTATATTTCAGAGTTTTCCTTAAAATTTGAACTAACTTTATTCTCATCTGAATGATAGACTATTTATTTCTGTATAAAATAAAAAAGAGATTTTGGTTGGGTGACAGTTGTAGTTTACAGTTTGACAAAAGCACAATGTTGTGTTTTATTGCGATTGTACACAAATATAAGTAAACACTTTGCAGTTTTAATAATGTCCTGTATGAACAAAAGGACGGAGTATGTTTTTATGTCTACATTGTTCAATCACGTTTCACACACACACACACACACACAAACTTTTTTCTAATCAGATCAGGCAAGTAATATTCTGTCTTGGCACACTTGATTTAACTTTCAATCTTGTGTACTTATTTCATGTGTCCATTAAGTCCATGAGACCGTAGGGTGTCTCATTTTTCATTTTAGGTTTCAGAAGGTTGCTCACGCATACTTTGTGGTTGGTATGTGCCCTCAATGCACACTTTTGCAGAGCCCACACCAATGCAAGCTCTACAGCACACATCTTCTCAAAGGTCAAAGCGGAGTTACGATATAGCCCGCCATGCACAGTAACCCTAAAGGCACCGGGGTGGCGGTGCCACCGGCTTGTTTATATATATAAAGGCACCGGGGTGGCGGTGCCACCGGCTTGTTTATATATATATATATATATATATATAAATATAGCTGCGAGCAGCGATGAAGGGCCAAAGCCGGCGGCACCGCCACTCCGGTGCCTTTAGGTAACTAAAGGCACCGGGGTTGCGGTGCCACCGGCTTGGGCCCGTAATCGCTGCTCGCAGCTATATTTACAATTAGTTCTGTGACTAGAGCTTTTAACATTCATTGCTGGGGGAAAACATTGCTGCCGGGTAGTTAAAACTAATATAATATATATAATATGTAATGCAATCATATCTGACATATGCTGTAAAGCTTCATTGTTAAACACTTCACATTAAATATCTATATGAATTTCTTAGAATTTTGATTGAATTGCAATTCTGCTTCCTTTAATTCAAATTCGAATTGTAATTCTAAATGAAATGGACGGAAGATACCCTGATTGATTAGATATGTGTAGCATGTTCAAGCAAAAACTGTGGCAAAATGATCATTCAAATGTTAATTCTCTTAATTGCATTTACACTCACAGTCAAGACACTTGCGATTGTATTTTCATGAAATGTCCCGCAGTGAATGTAGCAAAATTCAATGTGCACATTGAAAATGCATTCCGAGTCGATCACGCCCCCTCCTGCCCTGTCAATCACTGCATCAAGGCGGGGCTTAAGTTGTGTTGTTTCTCTCTGGAACTGGTCGGGGGTATTACGGAGAGGGTCACGAAGGTTCAAGTGAGGCAACATGGACATATTACATTTCAAAATGAATATTGCTACCCATATGCTTCCATATCAAACAACACGAGCGCTGTCTTGCTCTTTATTTGTCACATATAGTTCATACAACGAGCAGTGAAATGTAAGTCTGGTATTCCTATAGACTCACTGTGTAATATAAACATACCCTAAATATTATTTAAAAGATGCAACAATTTTAAATATTTTTTTAAATACTTGCAAAAATAACCATGCTTGTGTCATTGTCAATAATTCCGCCCCTCCTTCACTTCCGGTTCTGGCGCTGTGGTTCTGAAACTGGTGGTGCTGCGGGTCTTCAGCTGGATATATCTCCAAAACGTCAGGATTCCCCTGCTGGGGTAAACGATGACGATTCTCGGGGCCCATGAAAGAGGGGGCCCAGTGAAGCCCCCAATAAAATTGTGGTGCTAAAAATATATATTTGATAGTAAAACTTATTAACTTTAAATTATTCTATTTGCTGTTTCCTGGTGTCAATTTTTTTATTATTTGTTTACTTCCCAAATAAGGTGCGAGTTTGGTCTTTTATGTCACTGTATTAGTCCATTAAGCTACGTTAAGCGCTTTGCCCCGACGGAAGGGGAATCTTTGAGTATGACTTTTTAATAAACTTTTTAATAAACTTGCAAGGTATTATAAGGTACCTTACCTCAAAAAGGTATTGAGGGAAACCGATTATAATCCTCTTGCTCTAACTGTTGCTCTGGTCTTCGTCAACAACACACGCTTGCACCTCCTGCTGGTGAGGTCGACTAACAGCAGATGGAGATTATGCTCGGTAATCTACTGCTTTTCCTGCAGTTCCTGAACGTCAACGTTGAATTTACTGTCGAATCTGAACCACTGAATTTGTGGAAGCGAATTTGCAAAGCGAAATAAAATGGACCCGAAAACCGCCTGTTGAATATTATAGGTTGTATTTTTAATCAGTTTGAATATTTTGGAAGTGAAATATGAAAGGTGAATATGGATTATTGAAATTTTACTAATGAAAATGTGTTTGAAATGTTTTGATTTGAAATATTCACAGCTTAAATATTCAACTATGCTAAATTTCAGCCTATAAAAATGCAAGCCCTAAAATACAATGCATTAAAATGCAAGCAGGGTTAATGCAATGCATATTTTTTTCAAGTAGTACAATTCAACAGGCTTTTTGTTTCAAAAACATTTGGCATTATTTTACTTCCATAGTCAATCAGCAAAATTTTACTCACTATACGATTTCTTCACGTTATTACACGGCATTTAATCACAACAGCACTGGATTGATTATTCCTCTGTGCCAAACACAGCTCTTTAAAAACACTCCTGGAACATGTGCTCCTACACACGCGACCATTATCTAACTACACGATCCACTCTCGAACACACTCGGTCTCTCTCGGACACACTCGGGTCTCTTTCGGGCACTGTTGAGCGCTCTCGGACACTGTTGCCTTGGCTTTTGGCTTGCTTAGTTGGGGACATTTAATATTCAATAATATTATTGATCTGCCTTAAGGTGGACGTTGACGCAATTTTCTTTTAGAAACAAACTGTGTTGTATAATTTTCATGTTATCACTGTGAAGCTGCTTTGATACAATCTGTATTGTAAAAAGCGCTATATAAATAAAGGTGACTTGACTTGACACTCGATTCCCTCTCGGACACTGTTGAGCGCTCTCGGACACACTCGGTCTCTCTCGGACACACTCGGGTCTCTCAGGCACTGTTGAGCACTCTCGGACACACTCGGTCTCTCTCGGGCACTGTTGAGCGCTCTCGGACACACTCGGTCTCTCTCGGGCACTGTTGAGCGCTCTCGGACACACTCGGGTCTCTCTCGGACACTGTTGCGCGCTCTCGGACACACCCGGGTCTCTCTCGGACACACTCGGTCTCTCTCGGGCAGGGACGTCGCGTGCACATGGACGCGCGGATATTTTACAGTGTCCGCTAGGGGGCGCGGGTGAGTTTCGAGCTCGCATTGTTTCACTTTCGGTTCTGTTCGTTTCCGCGTTGAACACAAAATGGCGAAGCACGCTGGTAAGGTTTGATGAATAACAACAAAATATGTATATTAACATGTTAAACGCGTCTATGATATGTAGGAAATCAAATCTCTTACTACTTACGCAATTATTAATTTATGAATTATGCATTTAAAGGAGCGTTTAAGAACGGAGAGTCCGACGGACGGTGACACACGCAGGGTGCATTAAAATTAAACTTTACTGATGTTTAAGGATACATTGGAAGCAAACAATGCATTGGCACTGAGTGTTTTTGTTATGTCGCTGCCATTTCAATAAAAGTATTAAAATCATTGTTTGCCTCTAAAAAAGTTCACAGAAAAATGATAGGCCTTGTATTAAAACGAGGAAATCTATAGGGTTAACATCTAACATGTTCATCATGATTCTGACGCTAAATTTTCTCTTTTCTTTTTAAACATTAATTTAAAATAAGATCAAAACCATGCACGAAATAACACCAATAAATAAATGCAAACAGAATTCGCACATGTGAATAATAGAAGATTAACAGACCTGCAGCTGTAAACAGATTTTGGGATATTTGTGATATTTTCTGGCATGTTCTATTTTAATTCATTAGTGAAAAAGCTTGTTTTCTGATATGCCTAATGTTCAGCAGATACTCTAACAGTGTGTGTGTGTGTGTGTGTGTGTGTGTGAGATAGGCAGAAAAAGTCCAGATTTTGAACGCATTAGAACACATAAATTGTTTTAATGTCCTAACTGATGCTCCTAATAATGTGATCATGTAATTGATTATAAGTATGTAAAGCTGTACAGTATACAGGCTGAGTTCTTTATCATAAAATTACATTTTCTTATGCAAATATATTTTAAGCTTCAGCACAACAGTGAACAACATGAAAACAAATATGATAAGTTAAAAGAGAAACCAGAGACAAACAAACAGATTGTGCATCAGTCACATTCATGTAAAGGAGAAAATGGATGAATGTATTATTAGTGATGCACTATTGTGCAAAATAGCCTCAATAGGTTAAACGTAGTTAATTTGAAAGCATTACTTCCTATGTCCAGTAGATGGAAGTCCTGCTAAAGTTCACTGCAAACAACTACCTGCATCTCATATCATACATTACCATTTACCCCTACTGTTTATTCACCTGTTTATTTAAGGGAATTAAAATTTTCTCTGGAACGATGAAGGATGAATCACAACTCTGTATATAGATGTGTAAAGGACAAATATACTTGAAATTATGTTAGTCCACTAGTGCTTCTCACTTTTTTCTCATCTATTTTTTTGAAAAATTTGTTTTTAAATTTGACATTTTTATTTATTAGTAGGCAGAAACTCAGTAGGAAGTACTATATTATTGTTCTTATATCTTACATCATGTAAAATTCTACAAAACAATATGGAAGTAAAATAATGCCAAATGTTTTTGAAACAAAAAGCCTCTTGAATTGCACTACTTGAAAAAAAATATGCATTGCATTAACCATGCTTGCATTTTAATGCATTGTATTTTTAGGACTTGTATTTTTTTTATTGGCTCAAATTCGACATGGTTGAATATTTAAGCTGTGAATATTTAAATTCAAAACATTTCAAACACATTTTCATTATTAACAATTCAATAATCCATATTCACCCTTCATATTTCACTTCCAAAATATTCAAACTGATTAAAAATACAACCTATAATATTCAACAGGCAATTTTCGGTCCTTTTTATTTCGCTTCCAGAAATTCAGTGGTTCAAATTCGACAGTAAATTCAACATTGACATCCAGGAACTGCAGGAAAAGCAGTAGATTACCGTGCATAATCTCCATCTGCAGTTAGTAGACCTCGCCAGCAGGGGGTGCGAGCGCGTGTTGTTGAAGAAGACAAGAGCAACAGTTAGAGCAAGCCATTAATTCATAAAAACTCATTTATAGAAATGTAAGTGTATTTGTGATTATTATGAGGGCTGTTTTTATGTTTAGTTTGGTGTCTTCACGGTGTTACATGTATGTCCTGTGTTTCCCCGTTTAGTGTTTTTGGTTCAGTCCGGTGTCCCAGTTTTCCCGCTCCTCGTTTGTGTTCAGTTTCTTCACCTGTGTTTAGTTAATTTGCCCCAGCTGTGCCTTGTTTCCCTAATCTGTTCCCTGTGTATTTAAACCCTGTGTTCTCCCTCATTCCTTGTCCGATCTCGTTTGTATTAAGACGTGAGTTGTGACTCCTAAGTTTTGTTTAAATAAATTCCTGTTCTCCTGTTCCTGGTCGTCTTCCTCGTGTGTCCTCCACCACGTCCCGTGACAGAAGAACGGACCCTAAAAAGGAAAAGAGATGGACCACTTTGCAGCAGTCGAACTGCTGTGCCTCGAGCAGAAGGACCGTTCCCTAGAAGAACATTTGGAGGAGTTCCTCAACCTAGTACCAGCCACTACCTTCCCGGACAACTGCCTCTGCAGCTTCCTGCATGCCAGCCTGAACACCGCCACCAGAGAGCAGCTGTCCGGGGAGGGCCCTCGGTGGTGCTTCCCTGAATATGTTGAGTGGTTATTGGTGTCCTGTGATTTGCCGCTCACAGTGGGCCCTGCCGAGCCTGAGCCCGAGTCTTGTCCTGCCGAGCCTGCCATCAGGTCTGTCTATGGACGCCAAGGGCTGGTGTCCAGCCAGGCAGATCCTCCATTAAAGGCCACATGAAGAAGCCCGCCCCGCCAAGATCGTCCAGCCAGAGCCCTAACAGCTGGTCCCGTCCAGCACAGGGCCTTCACCGCTGGTCCCGTCCAGCCCAGAGCCCTCTTCGCCGCTGGTCCTGTCCAGCTCAAAGCCCTATTCGCCGCTGGTCCTGTCCAGCTCAAAGCCCTCTTTCGTCGCTGGTCCTGCCCAGCTCAAAGCCCTCTTCGCCGCTGGTCCTGCCCAGCTCAAAGCCCTCTTCGCTGCTGGACCTGTCCAGCTCAAAGCCCTCTTCGCCGCTGGTCCTGTCCAGCCCAGAGCCCTCTTCGCCGCTCGACCTGCCCAGCTCAAAGCCCTCTTCGCCGCTGGTCCTGTCCAGCCCAGAGCCGTCTTCGCCGCTGGACCTGCCCAGCTCAGAGCCCTCAGAGCCGCTGGTCCTGTCCAGGCCAGAGCCCTCTTTGCCGCTGGTCCTGTCCAGCCCAGAGCCCTCTTCACTGCTGGACCTGTCCAGCTCAAAGCTCTCTTCGCCATTGGTCCAGTCCAGTACAGAACCGCCTTCATCACTGGTTCTGTCCAGTCCAGAGCCCTCTCTTCACGTCACGCCTGCCGAGCCAGACCTTCACGTCACGCCTGCCGAGCCAGTTTCACGTCACGCCGGGCCAGCCAGAGACTGTTCACGTCCCGTCTGCTCAGCCAGAGACTGTTCACGTCCCGTCTGCCCAGCCAGAGACTGTTCACGTCCCGTCTGTCCCAGAGCCTGTCACTCTCCCCAATAATTTTTTTTGGGGGGGGGGGGGGGGGGGCTATAGGCCTCCGCCATGGTCACCCGAAGGGGCGTCTCCGCCATGGCCACCCGAAGGGTTGTCTCCGCCGTGGCCTCCCGAGGGGTCTTCACCGCTGTAGCCTCCCGAGGGGTCTTCACTGCCGTGGCCTCCCGAGGGGTCTTCACCGCCGTGGCCTCCCGAGGGGTCTTCACCGCCATGGCCTCCCGAGGGGTCTTCACTGCCGTGGCCTCCCGAGGGGTCTTCACCGCCGTGGCCTCCCGAGGGGTCTTCACCGCCGTGGCCTCCCGAGGGGTCTTCACCGCCGTGGCCTCCCGAGGGGTCTTCACCTCTCCGCCATGGCCGCCCGATGGGCTCGCTCCGCCCTGGCCACCTGCACAACCTGCTCCACCCTGGCCACCTGCACAGCCTGCTCCGCCCTGGAGGTCTTTTAACTTAAGCAATATTTTTAATAAGGTATAGTCTTATAATATGTTTGTCACTGACAAAGTAGGGTAGATTTAAAAAATAAAAACGAAATTTAAATATAGAAAAAACGAAATTTTAATAAAGAAAAAAATTAATTTAAATAAAGAAAAACAAAAAATAAATTAACGAACTGTAATAACCTAAATAAAGAACACGGTAGCAATAACAATAACAAATTCAATAGATTAATTTAGATTGATAATAACGGTAAGAAAGTTAATACATTTTGTTTCTATTATTCTATTTTCCACAATGTCAAAGCAACGCAGATTAACCCAAAATACAAGCTCAGGCATGCACTTCTGTCCATACAAGCTCCGCTGTTCTGCGCTCTAGCCAGAGAATACTCCCGTTGCAGGAACACTTTTAGTAGTCCAAGAAGCAGCAAATATATTTATTAAGTAGCTATAACGAAGTTATATGTTAAGTATTATATTTCACCAGATTTTATAGTGTAAAACAGGGATAGGCAACGTCGATCCTGGAGTGCCGCTGTCCTGCAGAGTTTAGCTCCAACCCTAATCAAACACACCTGAGCAAGCTAATCAATGTCTTCACGATTACTAATGCTAAAGGCAGGCAAGTTTATATCAGGGTTGGAGCTAAACTCTGCAGGACAGCGGCACTCCAGGATCGACGTTGCCTATCCCTGGTGTAAAACATATTCAAGCGCAAATGAGAACCGTTTCGAGGGGGATGCCAGGTGAGGTGCAAAAAAAAGAAAAAAATATTCGAATGTCACATTTTCAAATCGAATACCAACCCACCGAACGAATATTCGAATATTCGGGACTAGCCCTACAACAAACCAGACTAAACACAAACACATGACAAACCGGGAATGTCAGAGCTCTGTCACCAAACCAGATATAAACCAACCAGAGGTGACAGAAACCCTGACATTACCATCTGGCGTCCCCAAGGAGGGACACCAAAAACAAGACAGGTACAAGAAAATACACGACCGTGAAAAACAACAACAGAAAAGACAAGCAGATCAGAACACAGAAACAAAGAGAGGGGGAGGGAGGGGAGCCAAAATAGAGCCAACATGACAGTCCAATAAATCCTTAGCAGCGACCAGGGAGGGACGGGAGCGTTGAGCCAGGGAGGCTCAGGCAGTTTTGGATTCCTGGCTGAGGACCAGAGTGGTGCTGGTGGGACAAGACCAGGGAGACTCAAGCGGGTCTGGAGTCCTGGCTGAAGGCTCAGGAACAGACTCCGGAATGACTATCTTGTCCTGGGACACTGGCTCAGTGGCAGCCATCTTGTCATGGGACACTGGCTCGGCGGAAGCCATCCTGTCCGGAGACACTGGCGTGGCTGACCTGGTGCGAACAGTCTCTGGCTCGGCAGACGTGATGTGAGCAGTCTCTGGCTCGGCAGACGTGACCTGAGCAGTCTCTTGTGCGGCAGGCACGACGTGAGCAGATTCTTGACTGGTAGCATGGGCGGGGCCGGCAGGGTAAGGTGCTTGGGCGGCGCCGGCAGGGCCAGGAGCTTGGGTGGCGCCGGCAGGGCGAGGAGCTTGGGTGGCGCCGGCAGGGCGAGACGCTTGGGCAGCTCGGCTGCAGGCCTCACTGGGGGCTTCGGGGGTTCGGCTGCAGGCTTCACTGAAGACTTCGGAGGTTTGGCTGCAGGCTTCACTGAAGACTTCGGAGGTTCGGCTGCAGGGAGATGGAAAAAAGAAGATACCCATTTCTTGCTGAGTCCTCAGTTGGCTGGTTCGTTCTGTCACGGAATGGGTAGATTCAAGATGCGAGGACTCAAGTGCAGAAACAAATGAGTATATTTATTAAGTAACAAACAAACACAAACTACAAACAAAACCCACTCGTGGGGGGAAAACAAGAACAATAACAGGGAGTATCAGGAAACACAAGGAACATGGACAACTTGGACAACGAACCAGCACAGGACTGCAAACACAGGGAGACTAAATAGGGAAACAAACATAAGAGGGTAACGAGGCAGGCTGGTGGGACAAATTAATCAATAATGAGATAACAAGATGGGCGGGGCTAGACAATTGACAGGAGAGCACATGACACAAGGAAATACATGACAAGCCATGTGCTCACAACAAACCAGACATGGTTTGTTGTGAGCATGAGTGCATGAGTGACAGACTGACAGGAGTCATTGTGAAAATTACCCGTGAGTAATTGCTGATGTACATTTCCAACTTTAGATGCAAAAAAAGTCAAAAAGCGATCACATAAGTCAGTGGAATACATATCATATGGCAAGGAATCAGGTGGTTTAAGAATATTGTTTACCACCAAAAAAAGAGACCTGGAGTTCCCATTGCTAACTCCAATTACATTGGAGTAGTAATCAGATTTAGCTTTGGACAGTACATTTTAAAAATTTTGAAGGGGAAAATGACTGTATGGTTTTGTCAATATGATTAAATGTGATTTATATAATTAGATGAAAGCAAACTTAATTCTTTCAAAAAAGCTAATTAAAGTGACATTCTCTTTCACAGAGCCTGATGAACAACATGATTTAAACGATCTGAGGATTGTCCTGCTGGGAGTCTCTGGTGCTGGAAAGAGTCCAACAGCAAATGCAATACTGGATCGAGAGGCATTTGAAGAAAGCAGAACCAGAGAGAGTGAGATACAGAGAGGAAGAGTAGAAGACAGAAACATCTCCATCATCGACACTCCAGGATTCTTCAACACTGAACTGACTGATGAAGAGCTGCAGAAGCAGATGATGAAGAGCCTGTATCTCTCCGGTCCTGGTCCTCACGTGTTCCTGCTCATCATCGACCTGAAGACTTGCATAGAGGAGCCGAGGAACGTTGTGGAGCAAATCCAGGAGAACTTTGGAGAGCAAGCTATGAGGTTCACTATGGTGCTGTTTATTGGAAGAGAAAAAATATCCAAAAAAGAATGGATTCAAATCATCGAGAGTGGAAATATTAAAGAGCTGCTGAACTACTTTGAGGGAAGATATCAAGTGATAAACAGCAAAAGTGAATGTGATTTCTACCAGATCACAATGCTCTTAAAGAGTATTGATGAAATGGTGAAGAACAATGGAGGACAGAAATACAGCCATGAGATCTACCTGAAGGAAGATCTCAGGAAACAGATGGAAAGTCAGGAAGAGATGGAAGGACTGATACAGAAGATTGCTAGAGAAAGATCGCTAATAAAATTGGGTGAATATTTAGCCTTTTTGGGTTTTATTTATTTTATGATTTTCATGTAAAAAAAAATAAAAAATAATTCAACACGTTTACAAAGTAAACATTGTGTTGAAAAACCTGGAAATCCAGGTTTTTCAACACAATTGGAACCCTGGTTCTTTGATGGGAAAATAATTGTTAAGGGGGTAAATTAGCTTATTTTATATGCTTGTTCTGTCTTATCTTTAGTCATGTTAAGTTATCTTGAGGCCCTCTGAGTAAAGGGCCCCTATTGAGCAAAGACAAAATGCTAAGTTATTAGTTGTTATAAATGTAAATAACATTTAAATTCCTCTCTCTTTATCAGATCTGAGGATTGTGCTGTTGGGGAAAACTGGATCAGGAAAGAGTTCAACAGGAAACACCATCATCGGCGGCTTTGAGTTTAATCAAGGTATATCCGCTGAGTCTATTACAAGACACTGTCAAAGACATGTGACTGCAGTGGAGGAGGATAAAATCATCTCAGTGATCGACACTCCAGGACTATATGATACGTCAATGAGTGAAGAAGAACTGAAGAAAGAGATTGTGAAGTGCATCTACATGTCTGCTCCTGGTCCTCATGTGTTTCTGCTGGTCATCAGACTGGGTGTGAGATTCACAGAAGAAGAGAAGAAAACAGTGAAATGGATCCAGAGAAACTTTGGAGAAAAAGCTTCTCATCACACCATCATTCTGTTCACTCACACTGATCATCTGAAGGGGCTTTCATTAGATGAATATATCAGTGACAGTAATGATCTCAAGGCTCTTGTTAATGAGTGCGGTGGCAGATTTCACTCATTCAACAATGAAGACATGAGTAATCGCTCTCAGGTCACAGAACTGCTGCAGAAGATTGATGAAATGGTGAGGATCAATGGAGGACAGCACTACACTAATGAGAGATTTCAAGAAGCCCAGAGAAGAATTGAACGAAAGGCTTCAAAACAACAACTGAAAGACAATGTGCAAAAAGCAGTAAAAGTCATGGGAGGAGTGGTAGCAGTAGGAGGAGCAATAGCAACAATAGCAATGGCAATAGCAAAATAAGGGCCATAATTTATCTGATTGAACAACAAAGGCCAAGTCTTCATACACTAATTTCTAATTCCGTTCTCTAAAAGATTTGATGAGAATTGGATTTGAGTTTTTTGAGATTGCCATGTTCAGTACTGGATAGTATGTATATTGATTATTTAATCTGTATTGTGATTGTAAAAACCTGAAAATATATCTCTCATTTACTTCCTGAACAAAAGTGCTATTTTACAGACAAAGTAATTTCTCTAAAAACACATTCAATACATTTACTTTTTTTAATACAACAATTCTTTCTGGTTCTTGAATCTGATTGGCTGAGAGCCTTTTCCAGCCGTGCGATATTCACCCAGTAACAGCACTCTAACCGTTGCTAAGTTGGGGAGATTTAATATTCAACAACAATATTGATCTGCCTGCATTGACAACATTATATAAGAACTGAACTGAGCTGGACGATGAAATCACGGTTTTCCCCAGAGTTGCTATATACAGTATAAATTAACTAAATTAATATCTTTGTACAAAAAAAAATGAACTGAACTAAGCTGGACTGTGATGCTACTTTCTTCTAGAAACAAGCTTTTTTTGCATTATTTTCCTGTTATCTCTGTAAAGCTGATTTGAAACAATCTGTATTGTAAAAACCGCTGTATAAATAAATCTGACTTGACCGTTTCACCGTTTGTTTTCCTCCGCTTGCTGCGACTGACGGTCGAGCAAATCCATCTTTAAAAAAAAAAAATACTGGTCGTTTTGTTAGGCGACAAAGTATTTATTTAGACCTCAAACATGTCACTAATATATAATCATAGTGCCTATTTTACAAACTATTGAGACCTTTTCTCAGATGTGAGCTCCAGGCCATCAGCGGGTGTTTAGGGCTCATGTTCCCGCAGAGAACAGCGTCATCTAGGCCAGTCCTTCGGGAATTTGCCACTGGCTCTTATGTAGATACTGGTTAAACTTTAGATATATAATTAATTTGGGGTATCAAACAGGCGATCTTTGGTATTATTAATTTATTACTTGTTCCTGAGCATATCGATTTTGGTTTGGTTTCATTACTCTATATTTAGGCTATATTTCACTTGAATCTTGCACTAGAGTGCTGCTTGTAGATTTGACTGAATTGTTTGCTTGTGTAACTGTTAGCAGAGTAACTTACGCAGACAACAGGGAATACTGTTTCACATCAACCAGTCTCTTTCCGACTGGCGCCCCTTTATTTAAACAGACACGTGCATTCTTCAGTCACTGATTAGGTCACATGACATACACTCTGCAATATGATTGCTTGCTTGGTTAAAAAAAATAAATAAATAAAAAGCAAACAAATCAAATATAAATGAGAGCACAATATTTATAAATCTCAACTTGCTCTCACATTTCTATTTCATCATTTCCAGTTCATCACTTCAATACAAGTATAAAATTCATACACCAAACATAAATTAGTTAAATTTCATTAACTTGAGCTTTGTTGCTGGTTTTGCACATCCGCTTTACAGAGATAAACATAATTTACGGAGATTGTTTTGGCTTTATAGCGATTTTTGAATAATGTTATTTCCAGCTAAAGTTGGTTTTGATTGATTCACTTCCAGCAAAATGATCATTTGTTATTACATTAGGGGCCACTAAGACGACGGCGTTCTCTCTAAACAGACTTTAAACGTGAACCTGTGACCGGATGGCGTTCACATGCGCATTCAAAATTGATTCTATAGTTAAATTCGCTTGAATATGTGTGCGCAGGTTTGTAATTTCCCAACAAACCATGCCTAAACAAACTACTTGTCTTGCCTATAAATTTGATACAGAATTTTATTTTATCACTTCGGGGTACGCGAACCGGATTTTCAACAACGCTTTATCTGTAGAGTGGGAAAGGGATCCTCCATAGGGAGAGGATAGTTGACACTTCAGCACTGCATTGTCATCGGGTCCAGGCGAATCTCCTTCGTCAGATCTGGACACAGCCTGGATCCGGCAGGCTGCGGGAAAACCTCGGGATAAACAAAGACACTAAAGTTAGCGTAGATGCCATTCTTCTTATGATGTAACGAGTACATCAGTATTAAGGGAAGTGTTCCCAGTTCCGGCTGACCTAATCTATGCAGCCTAACATTGAATTAATTGAATACCAAGGAAATGTGTTAATTTTCCCAAGTCCTTCATTTTAAATTTTGCATTGAGTGCCTCTTTTACATGATTACATTGTTGGCTGCAATAATCAAGTCATCAACCCATATGATTATAAAAACTTTCTCAGTTTCTGTAACCTTTGTGTAAACACAATGATCAGCTGAGTTTTGAACAAACTTCATTTCACAAAGATACTCATGCAACATTTGGTTCCAGTTCCTGCCCGACTGTTCAAGTCCATACAGTGATTTTTTCCATTTATACACCAGTTTTGTATTACCTTGAGATTTTATCTCGTAACCCTCTGGCTGTTTCATATAAATGTCACACTCTATTGGTGCATGCAGTGGTCACATCCATTTGATGAACAATCAAATTTTGTTCTGGTCAGGGTAAAAGTTACACTTTCCTTTAATGACTTCATCTCTTCACTCATAGCCTTATCCCATTCATCTGCATTCACTGATGTTACTGCTAAGGACCAACTTATGTAACGGTATGGGCAAAACAGTTAAACCCATGCCACGACTTAGAATACAGTCACCCATATCAGTTTCTTCTGACAGCGGCAACACAGATCCCACAATATAAGAGTCAAAGGCCCCTGTGTCCCTTAGAATTTTTACTCGAACCTTAGCCTCACTTCCTACCAGTGACACAAACCCATCTCTAATAAAAGGGGCATAAGCTGCCAAGACATCCGGTTCAAGCTCCGCTGTAAGCAACTCAGATACACAGTCCGTAACAACCGGCGCAGCTGCTGCCACAGGCTTAACCTTAGATATTACGGTTTTATTCCTAAAATGCAGCAGTGGACAATCAGCCTTCCAGTGACCCTCTTCATGACAGTAGTTACAGGTAGTGTCAACATTACTTCGCGATACTGCTTCTAACTTTGGCGCATCAGCTCTCCAAGAACGCTCACGTGTTATAGCACGCTCTCTAAAACTCCCTTTATGGAGTAACAAATACTCATCTGCTGATGCAGCCGCACCCGCCGCCGTGACACACTTTCTCTCACTTACATATGTTGCAATGTAACCAGGAAGCATGTTTTTGAACTGCTCCAAAACAACAAGGTCACACAGATGCTCAAAAGTGGTGACTTCCAGCGCAGCCAACCAACGTTTAAAATGACTAGTTACATCCCGAGCAAACTCCATATAAGTTTGACCAGTACGTCTCTCCCAGGACCTAAAACGTTGGCGATACGCTTCTGGTACCAGCTCATACGCCTTTAACACGGCAGACTTGATTTTTACAAAGCTAGAGCTATCTTCTGCGCTCAAGGATGAATAAGCTTCCTGTGCTCGTCCTGTCAGCACACACTGAAGCATCAAAGCACAATCTGCATCAGGCCAACCTCTAGCACTGGCAACACGCTCAAATAATACAAAAAAAGTATCCGGGTCCCTTTCATCATTTGCCAAAGATAAGCGGTGCCCTTCTAGATCTAGTTTGGCCTGCTCTACTTTTTGCCGAATCTTCTCCACTTCAATCTGCTTTTTGAGTTGCAACTCATGTTTACATTTGTCATGCTCAAGCTGAATCAACAACAGTTCCTTCTGTTGGTCAAACGTTAAGCCCTGAGTCTGGATAAGTGCACCAGCGAAAACTGGAGAATCATCTTTCACGTCTACAGGCAACACACCCTTTTCTCTCAACTCAGCCATCAAAACTACCCTAATGTTCTCTTTAAGGCGTTTGTCACCTACCACTATAGAGAAGTGCTCTGCAATCTTCAGTAGCTGCTCCCTAGTACAACGCTCCAACGCCTCTTCAGACGGAGCTGCAATAAACGCATCACAATCTGCCATTACAACAAATTACACTTGGCTCATCAACACCACAGCAACAGACCCAGTAAATCAGTGCAGCTTCCTCATGCGTACTAAGAGAACTAAATCTCACGTAGTATGGAGTTTTCCCACTATCCTAATCAACCCAACTAACTAACTTATCCCTAGTCTTCATGCAGTTACTTGTGGTGGGTAATTATGCACTAATGACCGCTGGCCTGGAAGAGCAACTAGCACACTAGCGACCCTCCCAAAACCACGGACATGCTCCCAAGCTAAAAGCTTCACCCACGTTCACCACAACACTACCAAGGATCCGCTCAACAAGCCCAAAAGTGGACCGTCGCTACAGCCTACAAGAAAAATCTCCAACCACTTTTATCAGCAATACGCATACGAGGAACCACAACAGTCACCTGGATTATCTGTTAACTGCAGAACAACAATAACTAATTTGTAAAAAAACAAGTTACCTACAAATTTATTTCAAATGCCAATAAACAAGCCTTCACTTACCCTGCTCAACCAACCAACCTACTGTATATTGCCACGCCAAATGAACAAACAAAGAAACAAACAATTACCAAAGTAAAACAAATGTCTTACCATTCCAACGAGCTGCCCCGCTCCCAACAAACTGGACTGCAATACATAGGCTAGGCTACAACAATACTATGGCTGCACTAATCCCATATCTTATCAAATTGCCCGAATACTAAGACCGGCACGAGCCCCCATTTTGTCACAACCTGGCTCAAGGGTCATGACAAAAGAGGGAACGAGACAGCATAAATGGTCAAAAGTGATTTATTTAACAAAAGAGTAACTAAACATAACTTCTTAAATGTGGAAAGTATAACTCTGTAACATAAATAAACTCAAAACAAGATGTGGCAGTCGAGATGATCAGGCCAGGGTTGACGTCTAGATTGCAGAGAGAAGAGAGTGTAGTTTGACCAAGTGGAGCTTTATCTCCCCTGGCTCATAGGTTCCAGGTGCACCCAATCAGCAATCACCTCAATAGAACAAAGATAATTAACAACCACACAGGTATCACTCCCACAGAGAGACCTCACTGGATCACACAGGGCCCGTCACAAATCCCATTAGGGGAAAGTTTAGAAAAAGACCCAAATATATCCCATTCATACGCCTATTCATTCTTTTTCTCACGTGAAAGGGGTAAAAAATGTAACCTTTAGATATCATCATGAAAATCACTGAGTTGATTACTTACATCAAGACAAACAAAAAATGTATTAAAAGTTTTTTGAAATTGTTTGTTAACATGGACAAACGGTGCATAATATAATTACGTATTAGCTAATTTGCATAATTACCCAAACAGATCTAAACATTGGGTATAGCAGGTGAAAATGTTTTTTTTTAATCTTGTTGACATATAACAGTAAAAGACTTAATGTTAAGGTCTGAATGGAACCCATTTAGGCTACCCATGAACATTAATGCAGGAAGAAGTACTTTAGAAACCAGCCTTTATTAAATATTATTGCAGAGATGGGGTTTGGGGCATTGAGTGCATTGTGTACGTAACTAGATTTTTTGATCCAGACACTTTTTATTTCACCTACCTTTTGTCTTCTGCGTTCTCCTTACCCATGTCTCCTGTTCTCAGACTCATCCCCCAGAAACAGTCCCACTGACCCAGCCCCAAACCCCATCTCTGCCATAATAATTAATAAAGGCTGGTTTCTAAAGTACTTCTTCCTGCATTAATGTTCATGGGTAGCCTAAATGGGTTCCATTCAGACCTTAATATTAAATAGTTTACTGTTATATGTCAACAAAATTCTACAAGACATTTTCACCTGCTATACCCAATGTTTAGATCTGTTTGGGTATTTATGCAAATTAGCACATATGTAATTAGATTATGCACCATTTATCCATGTTAACAAACAATTGCAAAAAACTTGTAATACAATTTTTGTTTGTCTTGATGTAAGTAATCAACTCAGTGATTTTCATGATGATATCTAAAGGTTCAAATTTTTACCCTTTTCACGTGAGAAAAAGAATGAATAGGCGTATGAATGGGATATATTTGGGTCTTTTTCTAAACTTTCCCCTAATGGGATTCTTCAGGGCTTTTTTTTTTCCTTACTCAGGACATATTGAGGATACAAAATCAGTTGAGTTTGCTTCTGTTGCAATTTGTTCAAGGTTGACCCCCATTTTGGCTTAAAATGACTGGACTAATAGTAGATCATGTATGCTGGACTATTCTTGTCATATCCCACAAAAATGCCCTTCTCACATCTCGAGTTCAGCTTACTTTTCTCATGTTGATAAGCGTAACACGAAATACCAAACTTCTGCATTCTAGAAATGTTCGGTTGCCTGCCTGTTAACATGAAGTAAGCTGTCTGTTTAGTTCGGTTATTAAAACATCTGTTTCTCACTACAGCAGCAGTCTGGACTGCATAGGTCCACAAAGTTTTTGGTAACCCACTTTCTATTAACATGTCAAATAAGGTTCTCCAGTTTCGTTCCGCAGTGCCGTTTTGGTGTGGAGAGTATGGTGCAGACGTCTCATGTCTAATACTATTTCTACTCAATAATGCCTGGTACTCCTTTCCTGTGAACTCTGTCCCATTATCAGACCTGATGCATTTAACTTTCCCATACGGAGCCATATCAGCAAGGAATTTCTCTGTAGCGGTTGTTGTGTCACTCTTGTTTCTCAAAAAGTGTACAAAAATAGTCATCTGTGAAAGATAATGCATATTTATGTCCGTCTTTGGACATTGGGTCCTGCTAGATCAGTGTGTACCATTTCTAGAGCTGCTTTGGCTCTCGCATCAGGCTCTCGATTTCTAGTCTCAATAAACTTGCCTTGTATGCAAATCTCACACGGTGGGGTAAGTTTGTCTGCTCTATTCTCAATTTGCATACCATCCACAACATTCTCGAGCATCCCCATAGTTGCAATGACTTAATATCTCATGCCATGTCTGCAGGGCCGGCGATTGCTATAGGCGAACTAGGCGATCGCCTAGGGCGGCAAATGTGTTAGGGGCGCGGGCGCCCTCTAGTGTCGCCCTTTGCCTACTTCCTATTAATCATAGAATTAGAATGACAAGCAAAATAAAACATGTTTATTAAACATGATCATCATAAGGCGCCCCTCAGCCACACGTTTAATTACTTGTCAACTTGATTATTAGATTAAATTGATTATTATTGTCGATCATTTCCTAATGGGGGGAGGGGGAGTTGCGTTGCGTTACGTTAGGTTAGGCAAGTGCTGTCACGTTGATCGTAAAAAAATGAAGCGGTCTAAACCCTCGTGCACAGGGAAGAAAAGGAGAAAGGAACAAGATAAAAAGAAAGCCCAGTATAGAGGTAAGTCTTCTCATCTCAGCCATTAAGGTGTCAAACGAAATAAATTTACTTAGTATTGTGCATGTAGTGGCCATCGAGATTCCCGGTGGGCCGACGTGCTTTTTTGGGCCGATACATCTCGAATACTTTTATATATTTATTTATTTTTTGTCTGAACGGTTTTGTAAAACTCGTACATCGGCGGCCCATTCGTTTTGTTTGTTTAATCGGTGGCGCTTGGTTATAACTAGCTTTCAAGTATAGAAATGTGTACAAAACTTATTAGGCTATGAAAGTTTCCTTTATTTTTATTATTGCATTTGTTTTACAAAATATGGCTATTAGTAATAGGAGTAGGGGGCGCAAAACTCAATCTCGCCTAGGGCAACCAAAGGGCTAGAGCCGGCCCTGCATGTCTGCAAGTCATAACATTTTCTACATTGGTCATCACACTCGCTGTCTATTGTGTGCAAATAGTACAGTTTATTGTGCACGTGTATGGGGAATTCAGTACCGTCTTTATGCAGCAGAACGTTCCTCCCTTCTCTGAAGATCATGGTTGCTCCGTTTGAGGTGGCTGCCTTCACAGAGAAGATGTTCTGTTGATATGTTGGGATGTACAGCGGGTTCTTTAGCATTGTTTTGAAACGTCGTCCAGTGCTGTCCACTAAACATACTGCCGCATATCCTCTGCTCTTAGCGACTCCATTGCACCTCGTGCCGTCAGCCAATTCCACACAGTGTGTGTCAGCTTGGAAACTGCTGTCAAACCACCGGAACTTTGCGATGTCTGTGATGATGTGTGAAGTTGCACCTGCATCCACCATTAGGCCTCTTTTCTCATCCTCATGCCTCCACATCTCAGCGTCGCTTGCCCGAAAAACATATTCCTTGTCACCCGACTCCTCGGACACTTTTTTTGCGTCATCCCGCGGTTTTCTCCGTCTGCAGGTTGCATCGCGGTGAGTGGTACTTTTACATAGACGGCGGCGCCACTGTTTACGCCGGCATGTGCTCGCTTTATGGCCTTTTGTGCCTCACCGGTAACAGATAATGTCAGCACTTGCAGCCGCACAGTCACCAAAAGTGACTTTCGTTCCAAGCTGTGCTCTTGCTTTCATTACATTGTCCCCGGAAGTTGTGCGCATATTTTCGATATCCTCATAACTTTGAAGTTTTGTCATTTTAACATCACTCTGAGTAACATGGATAGTAAATGGCTTAAAATGTCTCTGGAAGTCCTTTCAAAACCATTGCTGTCACTCAGATTCTCATCTGCATTTCTTAAAGCAGTGATTGTGGTCTCAGCTCTGATGACATACTCCGTAACACTCTCACTCGGCAATTTCTGCAGTGAAGTTAGCTCTGTATACAAGCTTATTACCCGGGGCTTCCCTTTGCCAGTATAATATCCACGTAAAATCTCCAGCGCTGCACGTCCGTCATCTGCTGCTTCTCTCATGACCAGCGACAGGCTTTTGTCATCCAGGAACTGTATCAGCTCAGCATAGGCGTCGGCGTTTTTTGTCTCATCTTCGACAGAAGATTTACTCAAAATAGTGTCTTTTAGTCCTTGCAAACAAAGGTGACCCAAAAATTTCGTCTCCCATAACTCATAATTCTTCTCATCTCCGTCAAAGACAAGCCTTGACCAGCGGCTCGTCGATACCGCTGCTTTTGTCTTTCTGCTCATATTTGTAGCCCCATGTCTTTTCTCTCACAAACTTAAACTCGGGTAGCCTACACACGTTTTCGTTGCGACTTTTACCCAGCGTCTTAACACCCGTAACCTGTTAGCAGAGTAACTTACGCAGACAACAGGGAATACTGTTTCACATCAACCAGTCTCTTTCTTCTCAACTCATCTCAAAGGTGCATTACTGCCACCTACTAGGGGTGTAACAATACATCGATATGGATCGATGCATCGATCAAACGTCTAACGATACGATGCATCGATACCACACATAAAATATCGATGTACGGTACCTTTATTTTGACACAGTCCACATCCTCACGTAACTTTTCTCCGCAGAAATAGACGCCTGACAAGATTGACTGAACCCTTTGTCACAAAAGCCGGTATTTTCCACTGTCATCGCGAGTTCATGATTTACAGCAGAAACAACAAGCCCCGAAAAGTCTGTTTTAGCAAATCAGTGCGCAGTATTCAGGTCAGGTGACAAGGCTGCTTCACTTTGAAAAGACGCGCTAGCTGAGAGGAGTTTCGTCAAGCTGACTAAAAGTGATCGAGGATGGATTTCAGCGAACTTGATGAACCCGTGATATCTTCTTCGACTCGTAAAAGTAAAATAAAAGCTGAAACTTTTTCCCTGAATCTTGCTAAAACAGCATGTTTAGTGGTGAGTGAAAAGCTCTCTGTATCGCGTGTACGTTAATCACAACAATAAAGTTTGACAGGCGTCTATGTCAGCTGAGGAGATTAACATTACAAAGATTAACCAAGTGTTTTATTATGTATCATTGCAAATACTTGGCTTTGTTTAACTCTGAAACATGAAATGTGGAGTTATCTGCTTTTGCCACACAAATATATATTTATATATATATATATATACACTCACCTAAAGGATTATTAGGAACACCTGTTCAGTTTCTCATTAATGCAATTATCTAATCAACCAATCACATGGCAGTTGCTTCAATGCATTTAGGAGTGTGGTCCTGGTCAAGACAATCTCCTGAACTCCAAACTGAATGTCAGAATGGGAAAGAAAGGTGATTTAAGCAATTTTGAGCGTGGCATGGTTGTTGGTGCCAGACGGGCCGGTCTGAGTATTTCACAATCTGCTCAGTTACTGGGATTTTCACGCACAACCATTTCTAGGGTTTACCAAGAATGGTGTGAAAAGGGAAAAACATCCAGTATGCGGCAGTCCTGTGGGCGAAAATGCCTTGTTGATGCTAGAGGTCAGAGGAGAATCGGCCGACTGATTCAAGCTGATAGAAGAGCAACTTTGACTGGAATAACCACTCGTTACAACCGAGGTATGCAGCAAAGCATTTGTGAAGCCACAACACGCACAACGTTGAGGCGGATGGGCTACAACAGCAGAAGACCCCACCGGGTACCACTCATCTCCACTACAAATAGGAAAAAGAGGCTACAATTTGCAAGAGCTCACCAAAATTGGACAGTTGAAGACTGGAAAGATGTTGTCTGGTCTGATCAGTCTTGATTTCTGTTGAGACATTCAGATGGTAGAGTCAGAATTTGGCGTAAACAGAATGAGAACATGGATCCATCATGCCTTGTTACCACTGTGCAGGCTGGTGGTGGTGGTGGTGTAATGGTGTGGGGGATGTTTTCTTGGCACACTTTAGGCCCCTTAGTGCTAATTGGGCATCATTTAAATGCCACGGCCTACCTGAGCATTGTTTCTGACCACGTCCATCCCTTTATGGCCACCATGTACCCATCCTCTGATGGCTAATTCCAGCAGGATAATGCACCATGTCACAAAGCTCGAATCATTTCAAATTGGTTTCTTGAACATGACAGTGAGTTCACTGTACTAAAATGGCCCCCACAGTCACCAGATCTCAACCCAATAGAGGATCTCTGGGATGTGGTGGAACGGGAGCTTCGTGCCCTGGATGTGCATCCCACAAATCTCCATCAACTGCAAGATGATATCCTATCAATATGGGCCAACATTTCTAAAGAATGCTTTCAGCACCTTGTTGAATCAATGCCACGTAGAATTAAGGCAGTTCTGAAGGCGAAAGGGGGTCAAACAATAAAAAAATATTATTATGGTGTTCCTAATAATCCTTTAGGTGAGTGTATATATAATATATAAATCCTTTCAATTAACTTTAATATAACAGAAGAGTTCATTTGCTAAAACAGATAACTCCGTTCTTGTTCATTTTCATATAGGCTATCATGTTTTTTTTTAACTTGTAACAAACAACTTGTAAATGTCCCAATTGGGAGAGGGTGTGCAATTTTCAAAGAGTTTAATTAAACTTTCATGTTATATATTTTTGGATGTATTGTGAGTTAATAAACGTAACCGGTTGTGTACACTTAGCACATAATATCTAAATATCGATTAATCGATCGATATAGCCCTGAATCGAATCGAATCGTAATCGAATCGCGGAATTTTTTGAGGTATCGGCAAATATCGTATCGCTGGCTGAGAGAATCGATATCGTATCGTATCGTGATTAACTGTCCGATTTACACCCCTACCACCTACTAGACTGGAGTGTGAGCATTAAACTGGCATCCAAAAGAGATAGAGGAACTCCTATTAAATTATTTCGCCTAGCCCAGTGTTTTTTGAAAACAAAATTAACAGCTTGTGTATTTTCCCAGATGTTTTCCCCAATAAACACTCAAGTGTAAAACTTTGTTCATCCATTTGTGCCTTTAATTCTATTCTATCTTCTTCATATTTTGTGCAGTCTAACAATATATGTTTCACTGTCTCTTGTACATTACAATAAGTGCATAATCCAGTGGGGTGTTTTCCAATTTTATACAATGTTGCATTTAAACCAGTGTGACCCATTCTAAGACGTAAACACTGTAAACCCTAACGCTCAAAATACTTTATTGGTTTGAGTAGGATAAACGTAAATTAAACTAATTAGTTCAGTCAAATTAACTTTTATGAGTATTTAGCACTTTCTTTTTCTTTCAAGTTCACAGAATGGATATATTTTAAGTAAACTGAACTGTTTCATTGTTTTGAGTTTTATGAAATTATTTCTTTTAATTTAGACGAACTTAAGTTTAACTAAATGCTAAAATTAAGTGTAATACAATGTTTTTTGTGCAAGATTAATGTTAAGCAGGTGATTTAGTAATGATTAATGTTTCGTTATGCTAATTTAGAAGAATTTCTGTTAATGTTGGTTTTAGGATAGTTACCATCATGGTGACAAGTGGTGCATGAGCTTGATATGAGAGCAAATAAAACCTTTATATTGCTGCAAGTGTTGCTGTATAGCATACTATTGTTAAGATGTTAACAAAATAGTATGTTAGCAAACTAGCTTATTAAAGCTAGCTAAGTTTATACTAATAAAAGTGTTCACATTGAGATTACATGAAATTTTAAGTTAAATGTATGAATTAGTGTACTCAAACATTTCAAGTTAAGAACAATTCAAATGTACAAATACAAAATAAAAATATGTCAGTTCTGCTTACTTAAACTTTGAATTTCTTAACTTAAAAATTTTGATTTTTTGAGTTGTGCCAACTTATTCGGGTTTACAGTGTAACATCTCCTCCCTTGGGCTTCTGCCCTTCCTCATGCTTGTGACTACTTGATTTTGAATACTGTATAGATGACGTCCTGTATCCGCTGTGTTCCCATGTTCCTGCCATATTTTAAGTGATTGTTGTTTTATAATGGTTTTAAACTCTGCTCTACTTATTGGTATGTGCACATCTACTGTTTCATGCTTTATAGAGTGCGATACCTCGAGTTGTCCTAGACGCGACGCGGCGCTTCTCCTCCGGTGTGCGACCCCCTTGCTGCTTGTGAAAACGTTTTTTTTTTTTTTTTTACATTTTGCACCAGTGCATGTTCTGAAATTAAAATAAACATTGCCCTGATACACACACAGCGTTGTTAAGTTTTTGTTTTTTTTGTCAGAGAAGCTACGTAGCTTTTTTTTTTTTATTCCATTACCTCCAACCCCCATTTTGAGTCGCCGGATCCACCCCCGCTCTGCGCTCCGGGACCTCCCACTTTACAAATTAAGCACTGGTTAGCTCCACTTCAAATGTTGACTACTGCATTTATTTATAAATACATAAACATATTAAACATCCTCTAACTTTCAACAGCTTTTATTTCCAGAAAATTTCTTATTATGTGTAAATACTTGTATGAACACAAAATGCTTCAACAACTGAGACAACAACAAAAAACACATTTCACAGGATGTTTTTTATGAGTTATGAGTCCCTGAACAAAGGGGGTCAATATCAATCCTCAAGTTCTCCAACACATCTGGGGCTTCATACAGTGTGTGCAGAATTATTAGGCATGTTGATTTTCTGATCACATTTTTTTTCAGGCACATTTTACCAATTCCAAACCACATTAATCTTAATAACTAATATTCATTTCATTTTCTATTTAATCATTTACAAGTGATATATAATTGTAATTAATAAGAATCACAAGCTGAAGTGTAGAAGAATACATGATCTTCCAGAATCTGACAGTAACTTTTGGGAGTTCATGTTTAGTCTATGTCTGCTAAACGCACTTCAGGGTATGAGATGGACTACACATGAACTCCCAAAACTTACTGTCAGATTCTGGAAGATCATGTATTCTTCAAACAGTGGCACAAGAGGATGTGGTGCTGGTCCTTCAACAGTCACTCTTCAACAGTCATACAGTCTTCATGTATTTTACTAACTTCAGCTTGTGAATCTTATTAAGAGGGCATCATTTTTTAGGATTCTTTACCTAACCGAAGTCTCTGAGATCCTGATGTCTTGCTCTTCTGGAGACTCCGGAAGTAGCAGTTCTGGAAAATGGCGGCGCTGGAGACTAAAGGGTTCCTGATGGTTTCACGCTTAATTATTTTGCAGTGAACATGTCTTTTCTTCTCCACCTGTTTTCGTCTGACCCAATGAGCATTTCACTGTCCAATAGTCATACCTAAAATGCAATTCCTAGTATTGCATCCTTCTCATGGGTATTTAATAATAATTTAATTTTCTTTTCTTTTTTTGTTGATTTTGTGGCACACTTGTAACACTGTTGCAAGTTGAGCGAGTGTGTGTGTCAAGAGTTGAGCGCGGACAGAATTAAGAGGTTGAGAGAGAGAGAGAGAGAGAGAGAGAGAGAGAGAGAGAGAGAGACTTGACAGGAGCGCAGAGAATAAGTTTGAGAGAGCACCTGTAAACTGGGGTTATTATTGCACGTTAATATGGATAATAGCAAATACATTTATTGAGCACAGAATAGTTTTTTCTTTGCTCAAACTATTTTTTTTTTTTTTTTTTTTTTTTGCGATTGTTAATTTCTGTTCAAAATATAATGCACTGTGCTTGCAAAATATAGTTCTCTGTGCTCAAAACTTACAATTACTCACTCAGGATTGAGGCACATATATAACGCCATAGTGCTCCGCCGATTCAGCGTTTGATTGATAGGGTCGGGAACAGAACACACAATCGCACATCTGTATAAGTGAAGTCAACTCATCTTGACCTCGTGGGTTTTTGTGAGAGGATTTTTTGACTGGAATAAACCACACTAAATGGTAATTTTCTGGAGAAAGAGTATATTGTATGTACACAGTGTGTACGGGGTATAGGCTAAACTGAAGTGATGTGATGTACGGCGCTGATATGATATGATATGATGTTGGTATGTTTATATATGTTTATGTTTGCATAGTGATGTTTTTATAGGTCTGGTGAGACCAAAGAAAATGTTCCAGTCTTCCAAAGAAGAGAAATTCATATTTTTAATAAGAATCTCTAAAAAGTGAGACATTGTGGCTTGATTTCTTTTATTAATATTAAATTTTCATGACCAAAATAACATTATGCACAGTGAGGAGCCTACAGGTTACAAGCAAAATACAATAATAAAAAAAACAACACATTTTTTAATGGTTCATTGTCAATGTTGTTTCAGATCAACACCTGCAAGTGACCACTAGGTGTCACCGTGGAGACGGGTGTCGGATTGTTTCGAAGCCTCGACACAATATGGACCATTTGCTTCAACTGTTTCATTGCTTCACGAAGCCTCGATCTGCCCACCACTAAGAGCAAGTTAGTTCCGGGCCTGGGAGAACATCCAACCACTGAACAACATGCTCCTAATTTTAATTTTGACATGTTTTATTCATATGAATAAGAAAATTAGCGCACAATTGCGGTAAATAAAGCGCCTCCCGCCGGTGTTTCGAATGTGCGCGCTAACTAACCGGAAACGTCTGAGGGCCAAACACGTCACTTCCTTACATCTACAAATAGCCGTTGAAATGGTCTATACAGTAGGCCTATATACAATATAATACAGTATATATAAAATATAATATATATATTCACTCATTTTATATTTTATTTATGTGTTTATTTCTTCTTTTAATAGTTTGAAATAAAGATGTTCATTCATTCATTCATTCATTCATTCATATTAGAGTGATTTCTGAAGGATCATGTGACACTGAAGACTGGAGTAATAGAGTGCCGAAGTTACCACGTCACTTTGTAGGCCAAAACGCGGAAGTGAGTTAGCATTTTAGCACTCCCGGTTCCCTCGCTCTAAAGTCTATGGGATTTTTGAATGGGTTTTTGCTAAATCGCCTGAAATAAGGTCTGTGGTGAACAAAGCCTATAGATATTTTTACGTTTTGATCAATGACATAAAACACACCAGTTATAACCTGCTTGTGTTTTTTTAAACTTTATTGTGTCTGCTTGTGTTTTTTAAAAACTTTATATAGGCTTCAAAATGTATACAGTTTGGATTAACTTGTACCAGGCCAGCTGACAGTCTTGCCTGGGCCCGGGACAAGATAATCTTAGATGGGCCCCCCCCCCCCCCCACGCCCAGATCTCCCCTTTTCCCTTGCTCTTCATCTCCTGTTCCTCTCCTCTTCCTCTCCTCTGCTCTTACTCTCCTGTTCCTCCACCAATTACAATTTTCTAGGCCAATTTTGATTTTAGCCGATTCCGTTTTTCTAACCACTCTACAGCAGACTTCCATTTTTATTTATTTTTATAAAACACCATATACTTTTACCCAAACTGAATAATAAAAACACGTTTAAATGGGTAAATTTTCTATAAATGTCTTCATTTTCTTTTCTGACATAGCCTACTGCAGGTCTTGTTAAAACACACTAGACATGCAAAATCTGTGCATTTTGGGCACTTTTTGTGTGAAATCATATTTATTTTTTGTCCATCAAAAGTGTGCTTTCACTTTTAATTAAGCATGAGCAGCGCAGCAAAAATAGAATCGGATCTGGCCCATTATCTGTTCACCGATGCCGACAGTAGCCGCTACCCTTCAAATTGCGCAAATTGAAATTGCGAATTGAAAATACGCTCAATGGAAACACGTCCATTTCGCAAAAACTCGCGTTCATCGCTGTTGAGTTATATGTTCTCATTATTTATGTTTCTTACTGTTATTTTGTTTTTTACTTTATGCTATTGACTGTTGTATACTAAAAATGTGCAAGAGTTCATTGTGCGCATGTGTGAACAAACGGGGACTTTTATTTTGACTCTACATGTGTTCCTTCCTCAGTGGAAAAATGTTGTGATGCTGCTCCCTCGTGCACTGATGTTATGCCAGCGCATTCTCAGCCAAGTCTAAGAAACAGCCAACAGTGGCACTGTCGACCTGCGAAGCTGAATACATTGGTCTAGCAAACACTACTCAGGAAAGCATGTATCTAACTCAACTGCTAAATGGCATGGACAATAGTGTTTACACTTGCACCACGATGTACGGTGATAACCAGGGTGCTATTGCACTGAGTAGAAATCCAGTGAATATATCTAGATCTAAACACATTGATGTGAAATATCACTTTATCCATGATGCTGTCAGTGAGGGAAGAATAAATATTGTGTACTGCGCAACAGAAGACATGGTGGCAGATATTTTGACAAAATCTGTATCAAAAATGAAAATTCTAAAGTTCAAAGGTTTTCTGTTTGGGAACTAAATATTTGTGATGACATCAGAGGTGGAAAGAGTAATAAAATATTCTACTCAAGTAAAAGTACTACCACTTCCATGAAATTTTACTTAAGTACAAGTAAAATTACCGGTCTAAAAATCTACTCAAGTAAAAGTAAAAAGTAGCTCATTTAAAATTTACTCAGAGTAAAAGTGACTGAGTTACTTTTTTAACAGCGGGGGTGGGGGAATCCCCCGTGTAGGGTTGTAATGGTATGAGATTTTCACAGTATGATAATGTCTCAGAAAATATCACGGTTTACAGTATTAATCAATTATTAAATAAACTGTATTATTAAATTATGGTTATTATTATCATCAGTTAAAATGACAGTTAAATTAATGAAACAGGGGTTTTTTTTGGTTGAACAAATGCTTTTAATCATAACAAACTTGAAACCATTTGTTTATTAAAATTTCAATAAAACATGTCTAATCAATTCAATTCGATAATTGATAATGAATTAGATCAACAACTTATTTTTAACATTAATTATTTATTAAAATGTTCAAGAACAATATTGTCCTATGAAATGTATTTTATTCAGAAAATTAATGTTTCTTTTTATGATTTTATCCAAATATATTATCAAAAACGGTGGTAATCAAATGTAAATTTAAACTTGTGTCCTTTTATCTTTTGAGGAAGCGCTGCAAAAACAGATTTACTAAATTAAACCATGGACAAAAAATATATTCCTTAAAATAATGTTTAAATAAAATGTATTATTATTGTTGTTATTATTATTTTGAGAAGTAGGCTACGTTCTATTGTATGGCTACAATAGTAATATATTTCTTTCATAATTTCTCCTAGTAAAACCGAACTTTTATTTTGACGGGTTGTAGTGAAGAGCAAAAGTGTAAAAAAGTGTTTCAAAGTGTATTTGACAATGGTTTTGTTTTTCTCAAATAAAATTATGAAAATGCTCATAAGACGTTCTCTCAGAGCAGCTCTGGAAATGTCCATGTATTCATATCCTCAAATTGTTTGTGAGACGCTGAAAACACCATGAACGTCACGCGTACTTGAGTATGTAGTAGACAAAGCGGCGCAGCTCAGCAGAACAAATAGGGTTATATATTTATCCAGTATTTTTGTGCTTAAATATTCACAGACCATGTCGCATTGGATTTATTGCACAGTTCTACTTTCCATGTATTCATCCATCCATTATTTTGCGGGTTTTACGTGACATCTGCGTTATGTGAATAATTCCATTTTCATGACTGGATTCCGGGGTTCCCTCTGCATCACATAAATCATTCGGCCTTAAGTTATAATCGGGACATAACTTTATCTGCAGGAGGGATGGTGTCCTATGTATCCTCCTTTTGCAGCCACTTTGCGTCCAAATTTTTTGCAAATTGGATATCTATCCTCGAGGACAACCACGTTTTTTTTCCTACAAAGTATTTTCATACTGGATATAATTCGCTTCATAAGAATTCGAGGGCGCTTCGCTTTCAGCTTCAGCTGGGTCTGCGTCACCTTTCTTGCGCGTTTGTTCTCCCGCCCTTCAACCAATGCAGTAGTTTCCGGAGTGTGATTTTTTTTCTCCCTTGTATTATTATTATTTCTCAGTAACGGATATGATTTCAAATGTAGCGAAGTACAATACTTCAAACAAAACATACTTAAGTAAAAGTAAAAGTACAGATTTTAAAAACTTCTTAAAAAAGTAGAAGTACACAAAAAAACGACTTAATTACGTAACGCGAGTAAATGTAATTCGTTACTTTCCACCTCTGGATGACATTGTACATGACTAAAGAGGATGAGAACAAGTGGGGGTGTTGAGTTATATGTTCTCATTAACTATATTTTATGTTTCTTACTGTTATTTTGTTTTTTATTTTATGCTATTGACAGTTGTATACTAAAAATGTGCAAGAGTTCATTGTGCGCATGTGTGAACAAACGGGGACTTTTATTTTGACTCTACGTGTGTTCCTTCCAAGGGGGAATTTAGCATTTAAATTTTAAATTTAGCGTTAGCATTTCCATTGACTCCCATTCATTTTGGCGTCACTTTGACAGCGAATAACTTTACATCTGAGGCGTTTAAAGACTCCATTTGTCCATTATTTATTTCTAAAGAAACACGACAATGTATAAAAGGCTCCATTACTTTGTATCTTACGTTATGGCCCCGTAGAAGCCGTTTTTATAAAAATAGGCTAACGATTGCGTCATAACACGCGACTCTCTGGCGCACACTAGAGAAAATTACCGTATAGACAGAAGTAGAAACTCGCGCGCAATCCGGGGGACGTGGATGCATAAAGTCAAGGGAGAAGCCCATAGAGAGTTGTAAAGTTGCTCCTGCTGCGAGCTCATGGACACCTAATACTCACGATCTCCGGCTCTGCAAGTTTCGTAAGGGAATGATTCAGATTCCTTTTGGCACAGCTACTAGAAGATTCACGTCTGTCAGACAAGGTTGCTCACGTCATCAAGCTTAGCTTGAGTCGGTTTGAGTCTGTGCTTCAGGAACGGAAGTGCTCAAAAATCGCTAAAAATGGGCTTCAACTGTCTCAACTGAGATCCAATGAGATGGCTCTGTCCATTTCTTTTACTGTCTATGGTTCCTTCCTCAGTGGAAAAATGTCGTGATGCTGCTCCCTCGTGCACTGATGTTATGCCAGCGCATTGAGATGAAAACTGACAAATAAATAACACTGAGAAATTGTATCTGGATTGTTCTTTAGTGGATGGATGATCGCAACATATTGTGCATGGACATGACGGACGGAAATGAAAACTTAACAATCGCAAAAAAGTTTTTACGCTCGCATGAGGTGGTTTTTCAGGCAATTCGAAAAAGGAATATTTTGCAAAACTGCAATGGAAACAGGTTTTGCGCATTTACAGTCACCTGACTTAGAAGACGCGGTGAGTTTGGGGTCCGGGTCCGCAAATAATAATAATAATTATCATCATTATTATAACATTTATTAGGCTACGTAGAAGACGCTTTTATCCAAAAAAGGATCAAAGCAATTCGTCACATCTCATTCATAATACAGGGCTAAGATTATCACAAATAAACAAGATTTTGACGCATGTCCAAGTGTTTGTGCGGAGTGTGGAGCGCGCACTGCATGGCAGGGAGGGTAAAACGCTCTGTTGCCGCAGAGCGCCACCTCTGGTTGAATCCGAGACAAGGATAAGAGTTTCCTCCTGGATGCCCCTATCTCCCACTCAGGTCTTTTTCGGGGAGGTGGTCAACACGGTGGTTGAGAAGTTCCGTGCCGCTAAGTCTCAGTCGGCCGCGTTCAGGCAGTTTATGCCCAGGAGGGTTAGAGAGCCAAGAGACTCCAACCCTCCCCCTTCAAAACAAACCCGAGAACACTCTGCTCATAGGGCAGAATTCCCTACTAGCAGGAGTGACCCGGCTCACCACCCACCAACTACGGTCTAAAGAGCCCGAGGTCGTCCATTTCCCCGCCAGCGCCCTCACAAGCGCCTTTAGCTGAAGCGGTCCAACAAATCGTCCGCTCCAGCCTCCTCGAGCCGTTCCTGACCCGCAGGTCAGAAGGAGGAGAGCCTCACCAGATCTACGAGGTTGGGACAGACCGCGCAAGCATTTTCTGCCCTCCTCCAACCGGCTCTCCTCCTCCAACCCTGTCACCTTCGCCACCCAGTGTGTTTCGAAGTGCAGGTCCTGTTTCACTCTCTTCACCCAGTCTGGCGCAGGAGGAAGGAGACGCGTCTTGCTTTCTCCCCTCGCTCCCGGTGCACGTTACACCCGCCAATCGCTTCCTCGGAGGCACAGTTCGTTTTCCTCTGGAGCAGGCGGACCAAGTTACTTCTATCCAGGTGGTGGTACCCCCCAGTACGTGTCAGGACGCCAAGCGCTCTCCTCCACGGTCAACCACGCCTCCCCATGGGAGCCAGCGCGACACCCTACCTCAGGTATGTCCCTTGCACTGCAACACTCCTCTCCCTCTATCACATTTCGTTCAAGAATGGGAGCGTTTACCAGGGGTATCGCCTTGGATCCTTTGCACAGTTCGGCTCGGCTACACGCTTCAGTTTTGTCGCAACCCCCCCTGCTTCAACGGGGTCTTTCCTACTGTAGTCGACAGCGCCGCTCAGGCTTCTGTACTACAGCAGGAGATTTCATCCCTTCTGCTGAAGGGGGCGATAGAAGAGATTCCTTCGGGGGAAGTCGAACAGGGCTTCTACAGCCGTTACTTCCTGGTCCCGGAGAAGGGAGGCGGCCTGCGGCCGATACTAGATCTTCGCCGGTTGAATTTCTCTCTTTACAAAGGGAAATTCAAAATGTTGACGCTGAAGGCCATCATATCTCATATCCGGCTGGGGGACTGGTTCGTGACAGTAGACCTCAAGGATGCTTATTTCCACATCCAGGTCGTACGGCGACACAGGAAGTTTCTCAGGTTCGCCTTTGGAGAAAAATCGTACCAGTACAGGGTAATCCCCTTTGGCCTCGCTCTAGCGCCAAGGACGTTCACAAAGTGTATGGATGCTGCTCTGGCCCCGCTGCGGCTCCAGGGCATCCATATACTCAATTACCTGGACGATTGGCTCCTTTTAGCCCACTCCAGAGAGTTGGTGACTCACCACAGGGACATTGTCCTCCGTCATATTCAGTCTCTCGGTTTGAGGTTGAATACGGAGAAGAGCGTTCTTACCCCAGCTCAGAGCACAGTTTTCTTGGGGGTACGCATGGACTCCGTTCTTATGCAGGCCCGTTTGGCTCCTGCACGGATTTCCACGGATGTCTGTCCCGCTTTGCGCCAGGCCAGCATGTTTCCGTGAGCACCTGCCGCAGACTTCTGGGCCTTATGGCCGCGGCCTCCCCTGTGCTACCTCTAGGGCTACTCCACATGAGACCTTTTCTGTGGTGGATGAAGCTCTCAGGGGCTCGGCCCACGGGGCCAGCCCTTCGCCTATTGAAGGTGTCGTGCAGTTGCTTTTGTGCCCTGTCAATCTGGCGGGACCCCCTCTTCCTTCAGAAAGGAGTCGGTATGGGTGCGGTATTCCATCGCCAGATGGTTACGACGGATGCCTCTCTGACCGGCTGGGGAGCGGTTTTCGAGGGCAGGCCAGCGTGTGGGGTTTGGACTGGCGAGACCCTCTCGTGGCACATAAACAGCTTGGAGCTGAGGGCTGTCTTTCTGGCTCTTTGCCACTTTCTCCCTTTCCTCGAAGGACACCATGTCATTGTCAGAACGGACAATATGGCAGTAGTGTCCCATGTAAACAGACAGGCGAGGCAGAAACTCAGGTCTGGGGCATGGATGTTGAACCGCCAGACAGTGGCCCTGATCTGGGAGGTGGTCGGGAAAGCGGAAGTGGACCTCTTTGCATCTCAGGAGTCGTCCCAATGCCCGCTTTGGTTCTCTCTGAGCCCTCCAGCTCCGTTGGGGATAGATGGGTTCGCCCACCCTTGGCCGATGCAGAAACTCTATGCCTTCCCGCCCATCAAGCTGATCCAGGCGGTTCTGTCCAGAGTGAGGGAGAGCGGAGTCCGCCTCCTTCTGGTAGCCCCATTCTGGCCGTCCCAGCCATGGTTTTCAGAGCTTATCCCTCTGTTGGAATCCTCCCCCTGGGAGATCCCGGTCAGGGAGGACCTGCTTTCCCAGCTTCAGGGCAGGATATGGCATCCTCGCCCTGACATTTGGAAGCTGTATGTTTGGCCTATCAGAGGCCGTTAGCTTTAAGCTTTGATCTCCCAACCGACGTTCAGGAGACCATTGCGAGTGCTAGAGCCCCTTCTACGAGGAGGCTGTATTCCTGCAAGTGGAGGGTGTTCGAGGCATGGTGCTTAGCACATGATAGGAACCCAGTTAGCTGCCCAGTAGGCTCAGTGCTGGAATTCCTGCAGGAAAAGTTTGCTTCCGGAGCGGCTGCTACCACTCTCAGAGTATATGTCGCAGCTATAGCCGCTCATAGAGACTCAGATGAAATTCCCCTGGGGAAATTGAGGTTAGTTTCGGCCTTCATGCGTGGGGTTAGGCGCCTGAAACCGGCTCGCCCCCCTAGTGTTCCCTCGTGGGACCTGTCAGTCGTCCTGGAGGGTTTGACAGAGGCTCCCTTCGAGCCCTTGGAGTCAGCCCCTGAGCGGATTCTGACTCTTAAGGTTGCTCTTTTGTTGGCTTTATCTTCACTAAAGCGGATGGGGGACTTGCAGGCTCTCTCTATTAGTGAGTCATGTTTGGACTTCGCTCCTGGCCTGGTTAGGGTTACCTTGAGGCCGAGGTCGGGGTATGTACCCTAGGTTCTTTCCATGGCGTTCCGCTCTCAGGTTGTTAACCTTAACGCTTTCCACCCTCCTCCTTTTGCCTCTGAGGAAGAAAGGAAACTTAACTTGCTCTGCCCGGTCCGTTCTTTGAAGTTGTATGTAGATCGCTCAGGCGGTTGGAGGAAATCAAACCAGCTCTTGGTATGTTTTGGTGCTGGCCGCCGCGGGCTTGCAGCATCAAAGCAGAGGATTTCCCACTGGGTAACGGACGCTATTTCGCTGGCTTACGAGGTGCGTGGTTTGCCTTCACCTCTTAGCATCAGAGCACATTCCACCAGAAGTGTGGCTTCCTCTCAAGCTCTCTTTAGAGGGGCCCTCTTGGAAGACATTTGTGTGGCGGCAGGTTGGTCCTCTCCGCACACCTTTGTGAGGTTCTATAATTTAGATCTTGACATGACTCCAGGTTCCCAGGTTCTATCTGCTTGAACCGATCATGGTTGTTATTATTATTTGGTCTGGTACCAGTTATGGCAGCGCTTAGCTTGGCGAGTTTGGTATTTCGTTCCCACTGCGCTTTCCGCAGTGTTGAGTGAACCTATGAAAGAGAACGTCTCTGGTTACTTGCGTAACCTATGTTCTCTGAATAGGGAACGAGACGCTGCGTTCTTTGCCAAGCTCCTCGCGCTGCCGACAGTTTTTCTTTTCGGCAGAGAAATCTGAGGAGAGGATGGCGCGCGCGCGTTCATCATGCTACGACGTAAGAGCGTCGGGCGGAGCCAGCTTTGCGCGAGCGCCATCAGCCAATGAATTGGCATGATTCTATAGGGCTTCAGGCAATCGGCACATCCAGAGGATATCCCACTGTGCTTTCCGTAGCGTCTCGTTCCCTATTCAGAGAACATAGGTTACGCAAGTAACCAGAGACATTTTTCTTCGTTAACTTAGTATTGAACTGCTGGCAAATGTAAGCGCCCGTCTAACGTTACATTCGTGGAGAAATCAAAACAAATGAGTGAAACAGCACACAGAAAACTCACAAAAGAAATGTAGGCTACTGCGGTAAAAATTCTATTTTTTATTTTTATGTTTTATTATAACATATGATTTAGTTTAACATAACACAACTAAGGGGGGCTGTTGTGCTGAATATTATCACGATTGAAAATGTTACATTGAATTTATTGTTCAATAAACAAGTAGCATAGTTAATATTTATTATTAATTTACTTACATTTTTGACACAAACCATATTAACTGTTTTTGTTCTATTTCACTGACTAAAATGGTTCCAAAGGAAAGCTACAGTGCGGTGTTTTGTTACTGAATGATTCAGCGTTTTGAACGAATCTTTTGTATGAATGACTCACTAATTAAGACGGTCACTTGCCGCCACCTATTGGCGGTTTAGTTTAATGTTTAAGTATCGCATTTTATTAATTTGTATATTCAAAAATTTTTTTAAAACATCAATTTAAAAACATTATTTATTGCAGTTGTAATTGCAGTGCACATTATTTAATTTGATGGGTAACAGCCCTAGTGTCTTATTATAACTGAATTTATTGATCAAATGTAAGAATTTGACATGAAAGATGATGCATACATTTAATAAGGTAATACAAATTTCCTTTTTTTTCATCAAATGAAAAAAAAACAGGGTTGTCCGTGTTTCAAATTTTTAATTTGGGTGCATAGGATGGCCTGGATGGGTGTAGGATTTCCCGGCCTGAAATTGTGTCCCAGTCCAGCCCTGACTGTGTATAATTATTTTGTATATAAATGCACACACGTATATATTTCAGAAAAATATGTTATTTATATATAAAATGTTTATATTTATATAAAATATACATTATACTGTATATAGGCTACATTCAGTCTATATACAGTATATACATGCAAATATTTATTAAATACACATGCATGTGTGGGTATTTATGTATTAAAAATAATTATACACAGTACACACTCATATATTATGTAAACACAAACTTTTATTTTGGATGCGATTAATCGTGATTAATTGTTTGACAGCCCTAAATATATATAACATGATATTATTTCGATATTTTATTTAAATTGATGACTATTGACTATTATTATTATCATCATAATTAAATAGGCTATCTTTGCAACAAAAACAGAAGAGACAAGCATTATTTCTACCATATGTAGCCCGAAAATCATTGCCTGTCCTTTGGTTTGTATAATAGTAACTTATACAACTACATTTGGATTATTAGACAATGTCGGAATAAAGTGAATCTGCAGAGTTTTGCATTCGAATGCATGTAAAGGGAACCATTGACACAGAGAATAAAGAGTTTGGACCACAATGGAAATAAGCCAGTGGCTTTTTTTGTGTATCTTATCCTCAACTGTTTTTTTTTAAATGTGTATGAATTGGTCTTTTGGGCTTGATTGTACTGGTTGTAATTTCTATCGTCAAATAAAAACAAAACAAAGGCATTATTTTACAAGACGATTTAGCACACCTGGCAATACACACAAATTACCGCGGGATGGCGGGTGTACATTTCATAAACTTTTGTTAGGGGTAACAGTTATAAGACCCAGGATCAGATATGATGAAAGAAGACCAGGAGTCGTGAGGTTCAATCAAATAGATAAAAATTTACTGAAGAAAAGTTTGTAGTTTCATTGGTAGAGCGAGTGTCAAAGTCTCTCGAGGAGCTACCTTACACAAAATCATACACCAATTATACCATTTTGCAAGGGCATACATTACATCATTGTCACTCCTGGTTGGATAAGAGAACATAAAAGCCTAAAAATTTTTGCACATTATGAGCAGACACAAGTGCCTATCGCCATTAGTCAGGATAGTTGTCGTCCGATTCTGGATTTAGGTCTGTGGTGACCTCGTAGGTTAGAGAAGGGCGCCTATGCGTCTGTGTGTTGTTCATCCCAACGTCCAGAACCTACACAGAATGTCAAACACACACACAGAGCACCACCAAATAACAGCTCACATCAAGGCTGAAGAGATCCTGAGCTCATTATTATCAGTCCAGTCAACCAAAACATGATGATAAAACATTCACTCCTCAGGAAGAGATGCAGATAACAGGCTACTTGCTCCCTAGAGAAATATTCTGGAGAAAATACATTTATGAAAACCAGGTAGAATTATGTATAACTTGACCCTACGACTGTCCAGCGAAGAGCCATATATGATTATGTCCACACCACTTTTAGGATTTCTCCATGACCTTTTCTACTGATCCCGGAGAAAGAGACATGCGGCCTCCTAGCCTATGTGCCAGATCCCAAGGGCGAGATTGGATTGCACCTAAAAGAAGCTTGTTACTTACATCAACATGAATAGTATAATTTTACTTACACAAAGAATATAGAAATGATGTGACAATGCATATATTTGATTATTGATGTTATAAGAGTAATATATAAGCACTCAAAATGATATGAATATAGATATATATTGAAGAGACACAGGATTTTTATCAACCCTTCACTGTGAACAATGGTAGCTTATGTAATGTATAAAGTAAGGGTATATGTCCAAAAAACTGGTAATGTCACACTTTGTAGTGCTATCGTGGCGTAATAATCTGGTTGTAAAATGTGTTACCTGAATGAAATGAAATCGAATGTCGTCCTGTGGAATCATTCATTCACAGACAGCATACGAAGATGTTCAACTAAAGATCTTCATTGCTGGCAAACAATATGATGCATTTGCAGATTTTTTCACTAGACTGTACTGTAGGGCCACGGCCACTTCATCCAACGCTCTTGATGTTCTTAAACCTTCCTGTTATGACTCGGAGTGTGAAACCGCTTCAGCCGATTGTGCGTGAAGGAAACTAAACAAATCATTCAAACTGATTCGCGAACCGATTTAGACAGTTCTGCCAACTTGTTTGATGAAGTCTTTGAACAGAATAAACTCAAAAAAGTGATTCATTTGTGATTTGAGCATTGCTCATCCCCCAGAAAAAAAGATACAGCGTGCTTGGAATAAACTACGCATTGAGCAACATACATTGCATTAAAATAAAGTAACGAGAGTAATGTCGCCCAACGTAACGAAGTAAAAGTACATTTTTTTCATTTGAAATGTACTTGAGTTAAAGTAAAAGTACCCATATTTAAATCTATTTCTCAAAGTACAATTTTTCCAAAAAAAATACTCAAGTAAATGCAACGTTACTACTACCTCTCTGAGCACACCCACTCCCTCTCTTCTTCTCACAGCCTAACACGCCCAATTAAGTGCATTTTTCAGAAAGATTGTGAGCTAGACTCGAGCTGAAAGAGGGGGGTTTCATGACCCTTTAATGTGTTTTTAATGTTTTATCCGTGTCATATTGTGAGAAATAACAGTATTGTCTTTCACTAGAGCAGTTTTACAGGCTTTTATCATGTATCCTGACTCAGATAATGTGTTTCTAACAGCAAACACTCAGAATAAAGTGAAATGATCTGCTGATGATCCTGAATGGCTTGTTGAATGAGTGTTGATAGTCTAAAGCTCATCAATATTAACAGATCTGCTGAAAACACTCTTTATTTCACGACAATAGTTCCTGTTTTCTCCTCATTTATTATGCTGATGTCTTCAGATCTCCTGTAAATTGACACTTAAAGCTAATTTCATTGCTGAGGGGATTTGTTGGCTACTAATATTACTTTTATGTTTCTGACAGTTTTTTTTACCACTTTCTAGATATATGCCCTCCTTTTAATAAATAAACACAAATTAGAAATAAAAATGTGTTAATTTGCATCAATTGTTTTACGATAGACAGACAGATACATTATTAGAGCACTCAGCCATCAACAATGAGAGGTATATATACCCAGCGGCAGGCTTGGTGGGGGGGGGGGGGGGGGGGTACTTTAAAAATGTATTCCGTTACAGTTACAAATTACTTCATAAAAAAAGTATTCAGTAACGTAATCCAAGTGCCACAATATGAAAGTAATGTAACTGATTACTTTTGGATTACTTCAAGGACAGATATTATTTTAAAAAACAACAACTTTTATTTATTAAGAATTTCACAGCCCTGAATAAATATTTATGTAAAGGACTATACAGACATCTAGTGGCTACAGTATGGTATTACAGATTATTTTGTTTTATTTTTAACTTGATAGTTAAAATGTTTCTTCAAAACTACGATCATACAAACCACTGAATTTTAAAGCAGTAATACACACTACATACTAGCTAACATGATTTCTATGCTAGTCTTACCTGCAAATGCATCTTTAGGTTGGATGTCGAGTCCTTCGATAAAGAAAGTGTTTTCGTTGCTGGAAGGCACAGTTTGCACTGTACAGTCATGTTGTTGGCATTTTCTTCTTTAAAAACAAAATAGCAGTGGAATATCCAAGAAATTAAAGCGTTTTTAACTGTGGGCAGCATCGTTTCTAGCAGCAGTGATTCAATCCGTGTCTGAGGAGATTGTTGTAGAGAGCTGTTAATTTGTGCATGCACCAGCGGGTGGCACACCAGTCGTGTCGTGAGTCATTAATCAAGCAACGCTTAATTTAGGAGCCATACACCTTTTTGGATAGGTTAATATTGCTATTACTTATACTAGCCACTTGGTGGGAGTGTTGCACTGGGTGTGACAGGTCACTGGGAGTTAGGTATATTTACAGGTGTGGAAATTAGTTAGGAAAAGGTGTGGATGGCGAGGAACACACGGTTCTTACCGTAGCCGTGAGCACCCACTTTACCAACAGCACGACAGCGCTTTATTACTTAGCACTGGGTGAAGTACCATTTTATGTGAATTATCCAAATTTTACCTTTATAATAAACGGGAACACCACCCAAAGAGAGCTAATGTTTGGACTCAGAATTTTATGCTACGCGTTGAGAACACCATGCCATCGCCTATAGAATAGCCTCAAAACTTAATATAGTGTTATTATGCCAAAATACAGATTTATTTAGTTTTACATGAAACCATTGTAATCCTGAAAGTATTCCACCTTTTTTCAAAAAGTAACTAATCTGATTACTAAGTTTTTTGACGTAACTGTAACGAATTACAGTTACTGGATTTTTGTATCCTAACGCCATTACATGTATTCCGTTACTCCCCAACCCTGCCCAGCGGTCTCACCTTGCAGCTCCGGCTCCTTACTACATCATGCGCTGTGATCGTGTCTAGGCGCAGGTCCTCCATCTGATCTGGACACCTCCCGGATCCGGCTGACTACATCATGCGCTGTGGTCGTGTCTGGGCGCAGGTCCTCCATCTGATCTGGACACGGCCCGGATCCGGCTGACTACATCATGTGTCAGGTCCTCCATCTGATCTGGACACGGCCCGGATCCGGCTGACTACATCATGTGTCAGGTCCTCCATCTGATCTGGACACGGCCCGGATCCGGCTGACTACATCATGTGTTGTGGTCGTGTCTAGGCGCAGGTCCTCCATCTGATCTGGACACGGCCCGGATCCGGCTGACTACATCATGTGTTGTGGTCGTGTCTAGGCGCAGGTCCTCCATCTGATCTGGACACGGCCCGGATCCGGCTGACTACATCATGCGTTGTGGTCGTGTCTAGGCGCAGGTCCTCCATCTGATCTGGACACGGCCCGGATCCAGCTGACTACATCATGCGCTGTGGTTGTGTCTAGGCACAGGTCCTTCATCGGATCTGGACACGGCCCAGATCCGGCTGACTACATCATGCGCTGTGTTCATGTCTAGGCGCAGGTTCTCTATCTGATCTGGACACGGCCCGGATCCGGCTGACTACATCATGCGTTGTGGTCTTGTCTAGGCACAGGTCCTCCATCTGATCTGGACACGGCCCGGATCCGGCTGACTACATCATGCGCTGTGGTCGTGTCTAGGCACAGGTCCTCCATCTGATCTGGACACGGCCCGGATCCGGCTGACTACATCATGCGCTGTGGTCGTGTCTAGGCGCAGGTCCTCTATCTGATCTGGACACGGCCCGGATCCGGCTGACTATATCATGCGCTGTGGTTGTGTCTAGGCGCAGGTCCTCCATCGGATCTGGACACGGCCCGGATCCGGCTGACTACATCATGCGCTGTGGTCGTGTCTAGGCACAGGTCCTCCATCTGATCTGGACACGGCCCGGATCCGGCTGACTACATCATGCGTTGTGGTCGTGTCTAGGCACAGGTCCTCCGTCTGATCTGGACACGGCCCGGATCCGGCTGACTACATCATGCGCTGTGGTCGTGTCTAGGCGCAGGTCCTCCATCTGATCTGGACACGGCCCGGATCCGGCTGACTACATCATGCGCTGTGGTCGTGTCTAGGCGCAGGTCCTCCATCTGATCTGGACACGGCCCGGATCCGGCTGACTACATCATGCGTTGTGGTCGTGTCTAGGCGCAGGTCCTCCATCTGATCTGGACACGGCCCGGATCCGGCTGACTACATCATGCGCTGTGGTTGTGTCTAGGCACAGGTCCTCCATCTGATCTGGACACGGCCCGGATCCGGCTGACTACATCATGCGCTGTGGTTGTGTCTAGGCACAGGTCCTCCATCTGATCTGGACACGGCTGACTACATCATGTGTTGTGGTCATGTCTAGGCGCAGGTCCTCCATCTGATCTGGACACGGCCCGGATCCGGCTGACTACATCATGCGCTGTGGTCGTGTCTAGGCACAGGTCCTCCATCTGATCTGGACACGGCCCGGATCCGGCTGACTACATCATGCGCTGTGGTTGTGTCTAGGCACAGGTCCTCCATTTGATCTGGACATGGCCCGGATCCGGCTGACTACATGAGAGGATCCACACTGGAGAAAAACCTTAGTGTTCACACTGTGACAAGAGATTCAGTGATTCATCAACTCTGAAAGCACATGAGAGGATCCACAGCAGAGAGAAGACGCACACGTGTGATCAGTGTGGAAAGAGTTTTGCTTTTAAAAGTCACCTGAAGCTACACATGAAGATCCATGCAGTGGAGAAACCACTTTTGCAGTGTTTAGTTTAATCAAACTCTTCAGCTGTGTTGCAAAGTGTTGTGACTTTCGCAGTTTGATTCACGCTCTGAACTACTGATTTGAAACAAAAGATTCATGGTTTCTGAGCTTCGTGAAGCAGTGTTTCGAAATCGCCCATCACTACTTTAACTACATGAGTAAGACATGATTAGCAAGCCGTTTGCATAAAATAGTGTTTCTTTTAGACCTGATGGATGTGAACAAGAAAGGAAAAACAGAAGCCAATAAATCTGTCTCCTGCCCTCAGTTTAAAAAACGGTTCACATGTAAATCAAGTCTGAAGATTCACATGAGAGTTCACACTGGGAAGCAGGGCCGGCCCGAGGCATAAGCGAACTAAGCGGCTGCTTGGGCCCAATCGAGTTTAAAAAAAAACTTTTTTTTTTAGATGACTTAAACAAGTGACATAAATGAATGAATGAATATGACTGAATGAATCATTCAAGACAAGAAAATTCTGATTTCATGATCAATATACCTGCCTACAACTGCTGCTGTGTCTGCCAGCGTTTAAGTCATGCGCATAATCTAGACACCTCGCGCGTGCATAGACAATTCGTGCGCAACTGCGCGTAGTCACGGTATCGGTTTAAGTTGGAGAAAATAGCCGCAGGGGAACTTAACCTTCTAGGTGTAAGGGTAGCAGTTTGAATAAATAATAAACATAGCAGTTTGAACTCTTCTCCTCTTTATTATACCACACATCAGATAACTAACTCCAAAAACCCGCGACACTCCAGTAACAAGTGCCCACGACCCATTCCTACCTACGGCACGCCCCGAGGGGAAAAAATACATTGTATACACACATACAACGAGCGCCAGTACATCATTACCGGTATTATAGTAGCAGACTTTGTTGGATTCTGTCATGTACAATCCAAGAAAGTCTGTTACATTAATAATAATAAAAAAGATTTTGAGGACAGTTACACTGTATTGAGACAGTTGAGAAATAATATTTTTTACAGTTTTCAACAATTGTCATTGTTGAACCCTTGCTCTTATTATGTTTCTGATTTCTCAGTTTTGTCATTATTTTAGCAAATAATTTATTTTATATGTTTTGAGACAGTTTGTTTTAAAGGGGTCATATAATGGTGCATGCACTTTTACAATTGTACTGAAATGTGTGTTGGCAGTGTCTGTACACAACCATCATATAATGATACAAATCCATCCAGTGGTTTTGTTTTAATCTCCTTATATGTTTTCCCCTGCCTGAAAATCGAGCCGCTCGGAAGCCCCTCCCACGATTGTTGATTGACAGGAGCGTCTCAACACAGACCCGCCTTCGCGGGTGAGATCAGATCCATGAGAGAGCTGTCAATCATAGTCTGCGCGGACCGGCGCGGTCATTGTTGACATGCTGGAGCACTGTCTATGAGCAGAATGGCGTCTAAGCGGTTGTGGTGTTCTGTTCTTGGGTGTAATAACGAACACAGCAGTCATTTTAATGTTCCTAAATCCGAACCGCTGAAGACGCAGTGGCTGTGTTTGTTTTCGAAGGGAATATTCCCCACGAGCAACGTCAATGCGTTCATGTTTGCGCGAATCATTTCTCACCAGACTGCTTTATAGACGAGGATCAGTATAAAGCTGGATTTGCTAAGCTGCTGCTCATGAAAAATGGATCGGTAGCTGCTACCAGATATTCGTGTTCCTGCTGAATCTCCAGAAGAACGGAAGTGAGTGTAACGTTTTATTAAACTTTATATTAATATATTAATCTTTGCAAATCGCTAGCTGCACGCTTCACAATGAATGCGTCTAAGGTTTACACTCAGGGTACATTACGGCATGTTTTCTATGTATGACGTTCTCAATATAATTCATAATCCCACGTTTATACTGAACAACGCGTTATGGTTATTGAGTTACAAATGGTGTACGCCAGAGCTCTGGTGTACGCACAGAACAGAGGGGCGGAGTCAGCAAAGCTCATGATCATTTAAAGTCATATGCACTGAAACGGCGTGCTGAAAACAGAGCTGTTTTTGACCAGGTAAAATAAGTGTTTTCTTACAATACTAATGAGAATTTTTAATTAAAGTATATTACAAACTTTTAATTTAGACCCTAAAGAATCATATTAGCTTGTACAAAAATGGCATTATTTGACCCCTTTAAGAAGTTTCAAAGAGTTAGTAAAAGAGTAAAGTAAAAGTTACAACTTTTTTAAGTAGGCATCTTTTTTTTATTAAGTATTTATTTTGTATTAATACATAACCTCACTGTATTCATTTATAATGTATCATTATTGCGTGACATTTGTGTCAATAATCGTCAAGCACAGGTGACTCCGCGTAGTGGGAGGGGGACCCCAAATCAAATTCTGCTTAGGTTCCCCAAAAGGCTCGGGCCGGCTCTGCTGGGAAGAAGCGTGTTACGTCCTTTGGGACGTTTATAGTGTTTTCTTGGGGGTTTGTGTTTCTCTTTTTGGTCTCTTGTCTCTCTTACTTTCACTTTCACAGGCTGTCGCTGATTGGCTGTGTTACCTGTCAATCACTCGTAACGAGTTGAGTGGGTTTGCCTTGTGAGGCGGGATCCTCATCATCCTGATGCTTGACACCTGGAGAAGCCCTACTTAAGATGCATGCTAACACCAGGAAGAGAGAGAGATTTTTGTTTTTGCTTTGAGATGTGAGTTTGTTTTGTCTGTCATGTTACGCTTGCCTTTTGTTCTGAGTGCTCCCTGAAACTTCTCATTCGTGAGCTCTGATTCTGTTAAACAGCTTTGCAAAGCTGGGTTAAGCGGGAAGGAGGAAGGGAATAGGTAAGATTGTCACGTGACATACATTTTGCACACTTAGTTTTTTTTTTTTTTGTCTATATTCATTAGGTTAGGGATTTGTGCTAGTATAGTTTATTTACGACGTCTCGGACGTTGAAGACTTTTTCTTTGATCTTTTGTTTTAGTTTAGGTTTAGATTGAAATGGTTTAGTTAGATTCGTTTTGCTTATGTTATTTTCGTTTGTTTGGCACAAATCCTGTTTTCCCTTTCTTCCTTTTTGCCTTGTACACATGTAATATAAATTACTTTATCCTTATTAAATTACTTTTTATTCTATTTTGGCTGTGTCTCTCGTGATTCTCAGTTCGTACAGTGTTCCATAGAGACGTTTGTCTGAACTGGTCTTGTGTTCCCCTTCTAACAATCCCAAGACGGATGAGAGTCAAAGAGGGGTTGTAACATAATGGGGGCTCGTCCGGGATCCAACTGAATTTTTAAATAACCAGTTCATGACACTGTCTCTTGTATCACTGTGTGTGTTGAGAACTTGTACGTGCGGTTGTTCGGCGTCATAAAGATGTTTATTTTGGAAAGGTTTCTTGAGAGTCCCTCGCTAGAAGAATTAGATAGTTGTAGGAAGGATGATTTGGTGATGATAGCAAGTCACTTTCAGTTTTCGGTAAATAAGCAGTCTCTTAAAAAAGACATTAAGTCATAGTCGATTAGTAGAAATGAATGTGCTTGCGTTGCCGGAGGAGGTAGCTGTAGTTGCGGACAGTGTGGAGGTGGGTACGTTTGGTAGGAGTGAGAATGTGAGTGAGGAGGGGCTAACGCCTACGGCGGAGGTTGAGGCTGAGGCTAGGGCGGGGTTGCCTCCCTTTGATCCGTTCTCCCCTATGTCTGTTTGCTCAAAAGGGGAAACGAGACTGAAAGTCCGTTTGGCCCGTTTGCAATTTGAATCGCAGGAGAAGGTGCAGGCTCGGCAGGCGGAGATGGATTTGAAATTACAAGTTCGTAAACTTGAGATCGAGGCGGATACGCAGGCCAGAATGCGACAGCTGGAGCTTGACGCAATGCGAATTGTGGGGGTTCCGCTGCGCGACCAGATCCCCCCCGAGTTAGTTCCGCTGCCACTGTTGACCATTCTCCCATTGTGGTGCCTACTCCTACTGTTGCTCCAGCGCCTGCTTCCTCCGTAGCAACCGAGTCATTCGATGTTGGTAAAAATATTACACTACTGCCACATTTTCGCAAGACCGAGGTAGATTCCTACTTTAGTGCCTTTGAGCGCATTGCTGTGTCTTTTCGTTGGCCAAAAGATTGTTGGGCTATGTTACTGCAATGTCGGTTAGTTGGTAAAGCGATGGAGGTTTTCTCTACTCTTTCCTTAGAGGACAGTTTGAATTATGACGCTGTAAAATTAGCAATTCTACGTGCCTACGAGTTAGTTCCAGAAGCATATAGACAGAAATTTAGAGGTCATAAGAAGAGCTCGTCGCAAACATTTGTTGAATTTTCAAGAGAGAAGGCTCTTCTCTTTGATAAATGGTGCAGTGCAACTAAGGTTGATGATTTCAATTCCTTAAGGGAATTAATTTTGCTTGAGGAGTTTAAGGGATGTTTATCCGAACGTGTGGTCGTCTATTTGAACGAACAGAAGGTTAATGCGTTGGCGCCCGCTGCTGTTTTAGCAGACGAGTTTATGCTCACTCATAAGGGTGCATTTTTCGTGACGCGTACTGAAAAGAGCATGACTGGTGGTCCATCTCGAACTCAGGGTGTTCGGGAAAAATCTGGTGTGCCGAGTTCGAAAGAGCTAAGGGATTGCTTTTATTGCCATAAACCCGGACATTTGATTGCTGACTGCCCTGTGCTGATGCGTAAACAGTAATCTAGGGACCCGAAAAGTGTTGCGTTCGTAAAGACTGTACCACCGTCGGAACTACCGTGTTGTACTGAGGGTTTTGATGCAAATTATGAACCTTTCGTTATGCCAGGATTTGTTTCGTTGTCTGGAAAGGAAGAGGATCGGAGAGAAATCTCTATTCTCCGAGATACTGGCGCCATGCAATTAATTATGCTGTCTGATGCGTTACCGTTCTCTGATGTATCATATTGTGGCTCAAACATTTTGATTCGTGGGATAGAAATGCAAGTAGTGTCTGTTCCTTTGCATAGTGTGCATTTACAATGTACACTGGTTTCAGGGGTCGTGCGAGTTGGAATTCGTAGTTCACTCCCTGTAAAAGGAATTACACTCATCTTAGGAAACGATTTGGCTGGAGGCAAAGTTTTGCCAGCTCCAGAGGTGACTGATGTTCCGTATATTTGTCCAATTGTTGATGACGTCATTAATTTGCACCCTGAAGTGTTTTCTGCTTGTGCAGTTACTCGTGCTCAGTCAGCTAAAACAGGGCGCGAAGTTGATTTGGCTGACTCGCTGATGGGATCCGTCTTAGCGGATGATGTGAAAACCTCTGAAACTAAGATGGGTTTTGGAAGCGTTCCTAATGTGAAAAATTCAGAAAATTGGCTAGAAAGTTTGAATTTGTTAGATTTACCCATTACTCGCTCTCAGATCGTTGTTTCACAAAACGATGATCCCTCTTTGAGAAAGTGTTTGTCAGCTGTAATTAGCTCTGAGGCTGTTAAGAAAATAAATATCGCATACTTCGTAGACAATGGTTTACTAATGCGTAAGTGGTGCTCTAAGGTTGAGGAGGATTTGGATTGGAACGTGGTATTTCAAGTGGTAGTTCCAATCAAATATCGTTCTCATGTATTGTGTTTGGCGCATGAACATTTGCTTTCGGGACATTTGGGGGTAACGAAAACTTACCATCGCATTCTTCAGCATTTTTTTTGGCCTGGGTTGAAGCGAGACGTTGCAAAATTTTGTCGTACGTGTCATACTTGTCAAATTGCAGGAAAGCCGAATCAGGTTATCTCACCCGCTCCACTGTCTCCTATCCCGGTTATAGGAGAAGCGTTTGAAGAGGTACTGGTTGACTGTGTCGGACCATTACCGAAAACGAAAGCAGGTAATCAATATCTATGTACTATAATGTGTAGAGCGACCAGATTTCCCGAGGCTGTTCCATTGCGGAAGATAACGGCTCCTGTTATTTTGAAAGCTTTGACTAAGTTTTTTTCTAATTTTGGACTTCCGAAAGTTGTCCAAACAGATCAAGGTACAAATTTTTTGTCACGAGTTTTTACCCAAACGCTAAAGTCTTTGTCCATCGAGCACCGAGTTTCTAGTGCATATCACCCAGAGAGCCAGGATGCGATCGAAAGGTTTCATCAGACCTTAAAAACCATGCTTCGAAAATTTTGTATGGACACAACTAAAGATTGGGATGAAGGAATTCCTTTAGTATTGTTTGCGGTACGCGAGAGTGTGCAAGAATCGCTCGGTTTTAGTCCGGCCGAGTTGGTTTTTGGACATACTCTTCGGGGACTGCTCAAGGTTTTGAAAGATCAGATGATGGAGAGTAAAACAGAGAAGAAAACGAATGTCCTTGATTACGTTAGTCGATTTCGAGAGAAATTGCACAGTGCATGTGATCTTGCGCGTAATTTCTTGAAAAATGCGCAGTCGGAGATGAAGGATTGATTTGACAGGCACGCTGTCGCACGGCCTTTTCAGCCTGATGACAAGGTAGTGGTATTATTGCCGATACCTGGGTCTGCATTGTCTGCTAGATTTACTGGTCCGTATAGCATAGTTAGGAAACTCAGTAATACGGACTACGTTATATCCACTCCTGAAAGAAGGCGTAAGACGCGTGTTTGTCACATTAACATGCTTAAAGCATATTATGCTCGTGATGATTGTGCACCTGTTAAACCGTTCCCAGACACTGCCGCTGCTTTAATAACGTCTACAGCTTCTTCTGTTTTAGAAGGTGACCTGAATGAGGATGAGGATGGACTGGTATTGAGAAATACTCCACAACAATGTAGTAAATTGGGAAATTCCGCTATTCTGTCCAATCTGTCTTCTCATTTATCTTCTCTACCTAATGGGCAAAGGCAGGACGTGGTTGCTCTCATTACATAATTTCCCGTTCTGTTTTCTGATGTCCCATCCCAGACTGGGGTGTTACAGCATGATATTGATGTTCGAGATGCAAAACCGATAAAACAACATCCTTATCGAGTTAACGAGGTTAAGAGGTCCGCTATGAAGACAGAAACTGACTATTTGTTAGAGAATGAGTTAGCTCGTCATAGTTATAGTCCGTGGAGTTCCCCATGTCTTCTCGTTAAGAAACCTGATGGTTCTTTTCGTTTTTGTACGGATTACCGAAAAGTCAATGCTGTCACAGTGCCTGATTGTTATCCGCTCCCTAGAATGGAGGATTGTGTCGACAGTATCGGTTCCGCTAGATTTGTTAGCAAACTTGACTTACTTAAAGGGTACTGGCAGGTACCATTAACCCCACGTGCGTCCGACATATCTGCGTTCGTAACTCCGGATTGCTTTCTACAATACCATGTTATGGCGTTCGGGTTACGAAACGGACCTGCTACGTTTCAGCGATTGATTCAAACCGTTCTCGCTGGGGTACCAAATTGCAAGGCATATTTGGATGACTTGGTGATCTTTTCTAGTGACTGGAAAGAGCATTTGTCTTTGTTGCGTACTGTGTTTGAACGTTTAGAACGTGCATCTTTAACACTTAACCTTGCCAAGTGTGTGTTTGGTCAAGCCACTGTGACCTATTTGGGAAAACATGTAGGAAATGGGCAAGTAAAGCCGGTAGATGAGAAAGTTGCTGCCATTACTAAGTTTCCTGTTCCTGTTACACGGCGAGAGTTAAGACGATTTTTGGGTATGATTGGTTACTACCGAAGTTTTTGTAAAAATTTTGCTACGTTAGTAACTCCTCTCACTAACCTCCTCGGCCCTAGGCAGACTTTTGTCTTGACTGATGAATGTCAGGTTGCATTTGAAAATGCTAAGGCTTTGATGTGTACCAGTCCAGTTCTGGCAGCCCCACAGTTTGATCAGGCGTTCAAGCTGGAGGTCGACGCGAGCGCAGTCGGCGCTGGAGCAGTCCTGATTCAGGAGGGTACGGATTGTGTGGACCATCCAGTTTGTTTTTTTTCTCGTAAATTCAATAAACATCAAGCAAATTATTCTACCATCGAAAAGGAAACTCTAGCTTTGCAACCAGCCTTACAGTTCTTTGAGGTCTATTTGGGTTCTTCCAGTTTTCCAACCATTGTGTTTACTGATCACCATCCCCTTGTGTTTTTGTCGCGCATGTATAATGCAAATCAACGCTTGATGCGTTGGGCTTTGTTTGTGCAGAATTATCACTTGGAAATTCATCACAAGAAGGGTTCCGAGAATATTCTTGCTGATACTCTTTCTAGAGTTTGAATTTAGGTATGTGGGTATGTTTGTGCTTCTGCTTAGTCTATATGTTCAGTTTTTTTTTTTTTTTTTTTTTTTAAATGATGAGTTTTTGATCTTAAATGTGGGGGTGTTACGTCCTTTGGGACGTTTATAGTGTTTTCTTGGGGGTTTGTGTTTCTCTTTTTGGTCTCTTGTCTCTCTTACTTTTACTTTCACAGGCTGTCGCTGATTGGCTGTGTTACCTGTCAATCACTCGTAACGAGTTGAGTGGGTTTGCCTTGTGAGGCGGGATCCTCATCATCCTGATGCTTGACACCTGGAGAAGCCCTACTTAAGACGCATGCTAACACCAGGAAGAGAGAGAGATTTTTGTTTTTGCTTTGAGATGTTTTGTTTTCTCTCCGGTTGATTTAGTTTTGTTAAATGTTTGTTTTGTCTGTCATGTTACGCTTGCCTTTTGTTCTGAGTGCTCCCTGAAACTTCTCATTCATGAGCTCTGATTCTGTTAAACAGCTTTGCAAAGCTGGGTTAAGCGGGAAGGAGGAAGGGAATAGGTAAGATTGTCACGTGACATACATTTTGCACACTTAGTTTTTTTTTTTTTTCTATATTCATTAGGTTAGGGATTTGTGCCACACCCTGTATTTTTGTTTCATTAGCTAGTATAGTTTATTTACGACGTCTCGGACGTTGAAGACTTTTTCTTTGATCTTTTGTTTTAGTTTAGGTTTAGATTGAAATGGTTTAGTTAGATTCGGTTTGCTTATGTTATTTTCGTTTGTTTGGCACAAATCCTGTTTTCCCTTTCTTCCTTTTTGCCTTGTTCACATGTAATATAAATTACTTTATCCTTATTAGATTACTTTTTATTCTAATTTGGCTGTGTCTCTCCTGATTCTCAATTCGTACAGTGTTCCATAGAGACGTTTGTCTGAACTGGTCTTGTGTTCCCCTTCTAACAATCCCAAGATGGATGAGAGCCAAAGAGGGGTCGTAACAAAGCCGCTCAGGCTTTCTCTCTGAAATCACTTCTGCTTCCCATTCTGAAGAAAGACCATTTAACTGTGATCAGTGCGGTAAACTGGGCATCAGTCATGAAGAAACACCAGAAGATTCAATCAAAGGAGAGACATTACATTAGCACCTGTGCAGGTACCCAGCAAAGTAGAATTGGATAATGAAGACTGCCCCCCCCCCCTTTCAGTGGCAGATGATGAGGAGAAGCCACAGCTATCCACTACCACACTGCCCACAGAGTTAGTGGCAGAGCTGATGACATGCCTTAAGAAGATGGGTATCACTCAAGAGCAGCTTCCTGGAATGCCGGTATCTGGCCACAAGCTGGTTGCATCTGGTCGGATGGTGAGGTCACAACAACCGACGGAATCACAAGTCCGTACACATATCTCACCCCATTTAATTCCTCCTGAGCCAGGCGCAGCTGATGAACAGAGACACGAAGACTGTCACTCCCGCCGAGCTGATGGAGGCACCTAACATCCGTAGTCAGGACATCGCTGCATTTAAAGGATTTGCCCTCAGAGTGAGAGCCCTGGTTGGCATGCTCGATCAGCTTGGAGAGAAAGGCCATATTGAACTTCAGTGTGGGTCTCATGTCACTAGGCTTATGTCCAAGCTCCCACAAGACATGCGGTCTGGGTTTATGAGATACCTGCATCCCCTCTGCATCCGTGTTCCTACGCTGTTAGGCTTTGCCAGCTGGCTGGAGTTTGAGCTGCATATTCAGGAGTATGGATATGAGTCTCGACCCAGAGAGCACCCAGACGGTAAAAGGGATAGATGGAAGGACTCAAAGTCTGGCCGGCCAACCACAGTGCTCCATGGAGCTGAACAATCTTCAAGTGGCCCGACTGTCCCAGTATTCCCATCCACCAGTGTCAATCCACAAGGCAAAGTCGCCCTGCCCTGCCCATACTGTACCGATGCCCTGCATTATCTGAACCAGTGCATTAAATTCAGCCAGCTAACAACTGAGCAGCGGAGAGATTGGGTCAAGAGGAACAGGCGGTGTTGGCGCTGTGGTCGCTGTCACCAGGCCGCACAGTGCAGACAAAAGGCCAGGTGCAAGAATTGTGATGGCAGGCATCTGGAAGCTCTCCACAACCTTAACATTAGGCCAGGTATAGTGACACCAGCCACAGAGAACACATCCTGCCTAGTGAGTACTGCCAATGAAGTTCTCTACCTGGATAGGCAGTGCGGCTGCAGTCAGGTGCTCTTGAAGGTAACAAAGGTTGTGCTACATAATGGAGAGCGGGCCATGGAGACTACGCGATACTGTGTGGACTCCACCCCAGTGGAGCCAAGTCGTATGGGTCCGCCGGGAGGACCAGCTGCTGTAAAGACCAAGTTGGGCTGGACTATTCAGGGCCCAACCAAAATCCTCCGACATCATCTCCAGCCACAGCAGTGTCTGCATATAGCCACACAGTCACCCTCTGCAGAGCTCCTTTATCATGTGGAGAAGCTATGGCAAATGGACGTATTACCTTACAGGAGTGAGAAGATGGTGATCCGCTCAAAGCTAGATCAAGAGGCAGTTCACATGCTGGAAACTAGGACAGTGAGGGTGGAAGTCGACGGAGTACATCGCTACGCCACCCCCTTGCTTCGTGTAAAGAACATGCCCTGTCTCCACACCTCCAAAGATGCTGTACTGGCGAGTCTGCGGAGCACCGAAAGACGTCTGATGAAAGACCCAATACGAGCATCAGCCTATGTAGCAGAGATCCTGAAATTGGAACAGGCGGGGTATGTGAAGAAGGTAGCAGAGGAAAAGCTGAGTTTGTTAACAGAGTCCTGGTTTATACCTCACCACATGGTGAGTCATAATGGGAAAAACAGACCCGTATTCAACTGCTCCTTTGCATACAAGGGCTATAACCTAAATGAGCTTCTACTACCAGGGCCCACATTGACCTCCAGTCTGTTAGGTGTCCTGCTGAGATTCAGGGAGCATTCTGTTGCTATAAGCAGCAACATAAAAGGCATGTTCCACCAGGTTAGGTTGCTGCCAGAAGACAGATCTCTGCTTCGTTTCGTGTGGAGGGACCTGAACAAAGAGGCGCCACCCGGCACCTATGAGTGGTAAGTCCTCCCCTTCGGTACAACATGCAGCCCCTGCTGTGCAACGTTTGCACTACAGAAGCATGTGACAGACCACAGCGAGCCAGAGGAGGACGTACGGGTGGCTATTGAGTGTTATTTTTATGTGGATAACCACTTACAGAGCCTCTCCTCCCCTACAGCAGCTAGACAGCTGGTTGACAAATTGAAGATGTTGTTAGCCTCAGGAGGGTTTGACCTGCGTCAGTGGGCTAGTAACATCCCAGAAGTTATCAGTCACCTTCCAAAAGGGGCAAGATCCCAGAGCAGCGAGTTATGGTTCACCGAGTCAATGGAGGATCCACAGGAGCTCGCACTTGGACTACGATGGCTTTGCGCCTCAGACACTCTGGCATACAAGTGCAGCCTCACTGACCGTCCCACACCGACTATGAGGAACATCTATAGTACACTGGCACGGCTTTTTGATCCGCTAGGTTTCCTCGTTCCCTTCGCCACGCGGGCCAAAATCATTGTGCAGCACCTATGGAACAAAGAGAGAGAGTGGGATGACCCGTCACTGCCAGATGATGCCCTCAAGGCCTGGCTAACTTGGGAGAATGAGCTGCAACACCTTCCAGAGATTGTCTTGCCACGATGTTACTCAAGCCCCACTCTGGATCACCCAAGTTCTGTCAGGAGCCTCCACATATTCTGTGACGCGTCTGAAAAAGCTTACGGTTCAGTTGCGTACCTTCGTACGGAGGGTTCAGGTGGTGAGGTGGAGGTGGCCTTTCTGACTGCACGGGCGAGAGTGGCTCCCAAGCGCCAGCATTCGATACCGCGATTAGAGTTATGTGCCGCGGTGACTGGAGCACATTTAGCAATGCTGTTACAGCGTGAACTCACCCTGGTACTTAGTGAAGTGGTGCTCTGGACAGACTCCACGACAGTTCTCACGTGGCTTCAGTTAGACTCCTGCAGGTTTAAGGTGTTTGTGGGCACCAGAGTCACTGAGATCCAGGAGCTGACTGAGGCCCACGCATGGAGGTATGTAGATTCTGCAAATAATCCCGCAGATGACATTACGCGTGGGAAGACCCTAATGGACCTAGCCGGGGAGAGCCGGTGGAATCACGGCCCAGCATTTTTGTGCTTGTCATCTACCCACTGGCCTACTAAGCCAGAGAATGAGCAGTTGGATGCCACAGAGCTTCGCAAGGCCACATTTTGCGGCTCTATCACCACTACTCCTTCTCCGCCCTTACTTGATGCCAGCCAATTCAATGGTTTCAGGGACATGATAGAGGCGGTTGTGAGGTCCTGTCACGGGGTGGCAGGTAGCCAGTCAATGCCAACTGCACAAGACTACCAGGATGCTGAGAGAGATCTACTGAGAAAAGTCCAGGTAGACTGCTTCGAGGAGGACTTTCAACACCTCTCAGAAGGAAAACCTGTCCCTTCCACCAGCCGTTTGATCACATTAGCCCCTGAATATGATGACCAACTGAAGCTGATCCGGGTTGGAGGCAGATTGCGTCGCAGTGAGTTGCTGGACACAGAAGCCATTTACCCCATAGTTCTGGACCCAGCTCACCAGGTGACTAAACTCATCATTCAAGATGCTGACCGAGACCTCCGTCATCCAGGCTCAGAGCGACTCTTTGCAGAACTTCGCAGACGGTACTGGATCCTTCGTGGCAGAGATGCTGTGAAGCTTCACCAGCACTCCTGCCCTGATTGTCAGAGATGGAGAGCGAAGCCTGCAGTGCCACAGATGGCAGACTTACCTCTCGCCCGCCTGCGGTTGATGAAACCACCCTTTTTCTCTACAGGAACGGATTGTTTTGGGCCCTTCATGGTCAAAATCGGACGGCGTAATGAGAAGCGTTGGGGTATCTTATTTAAGTGCCTTACTACCCGAGCTGTCTACATAGACGTCCTGACTAGTTTAGACCAGGATTCCTTTCTGATGGCCCTCCGCAGATTCATCTCACGCAGGGGAAAACCAGCGGAGCTTCCGTCGGATCAGGGCACAAATTTCAGAGGAGGTGAGAGGGAAATCCACGAGTCTTTCAAGGCACTGCACCCCACTCTACATTTATTAGGCACTATCTTCCTGCCCTGCAGACGCATACCAAGTGGCAGAAAGAAGTAGCCCCACTACAACCTGGTGCTGTCGCCATGATCGTTGACCCACAGCTCCTGAGGGCACTCTGGCCTATTGGCCGCATCACAAAGGTAATCCCAGGTGCAGATGGGAGGATAAGGGCAGCGGAGATCCAGGTTAACAACAGAAACTACACCCGGCCAGTTGCACGTCTTGTCCCACTTCCTGCCATTCCTGAGACGGTACCTGAGACCACCGGTCCTTCTATGGGACAGCAAATTTGACAGTGCTAATTTGGGGGCGGCTGTGAAGAAGGACTCACTATTAATGTTCAGGGTAACGGGGATCAGCCAATCAGCGCCTTTGTTTGGGGTCACGGAGAGTACACCTGTTTGTGCTGACTGATAAGTTTAGTTTTGAGTCAGTAGTGAGAGTTGCCGGGAATCACATCGTACATATTTCTGAAGTAAATAGTTGTCATCTGTGTCGCTATCTGTGCAGGTGTGCGTTCAGTAACATGTGAGTACCCTGGTAAAATGTTTACATATGTGTATTTTTGGTGTATTATATTTTCTATGAGTGTTGTTTATTCTGAGGTACTCAGTTGAAATGCAGTATGTTAGCATATATTTCGCTAGCATCATGCTAATGCCTAGTATTATTAGTGTTACACTACTATTGTGCTTATGTGTGTATTCAAGTGATACTGTATAGTTATTATTGGGTGTGTTTACAATGATTGTGGTGTAGAGAACTATGTTTTTGGGTTGCTGTTACTGAGACCCAGCCGTAAGAAGGCTGTTCTTTAATTTAATAAGCAGCTAATGTGTGTTAGTATATTATTTGGTTATTTGATATAAACAGCTTAAGCTACTTGAAGGGAAATTATACTAATACTTTTATTAGCTTTACTAATAGCATCCTGACAGCACTGTCGTTTACTTGTATGCTGATATTTTCTTTTTCTTTATTGTTTATTATAGAACCACACACATACTGTACAATTACGAAGACAGATAATCATCTGTTAGCTGTCAATAAATCCCTTGAAGAGAAGAAGAGCATTCAGTTGCATTCTTACCGATGCACCACAGTGGTCACTTATCCCGACTAGCTACAATTACAGTCCTAGCTATCAAGTCTTCATTACACAACATCTCATTGGTTTTGTCCATTTTCTTATTTTCTGCTTGAAGTAGGAATAATTTAAGTTCTGAAAGTCATGAACTAGCTGTTTGCTTTTTGAGCTTTCCATGTTTTCATTTTCTCAATAGAGCTTTTGCCTAATACATTATATTTCACCCACACAATCTCCACTGATCAGTGATACAGTTTTGCTTTTGTCAAGACACAAGCTTGGTTTTGACTTCCAGGTCATTGTTGTATGAGGGTGGAGTTTCTGATCACCTTTGGTTATGTTGTAAATTGGGTCAGACCGCACCTTTGGTTACAGCGCCGTTCATTTGTTCACATACAGACTCACATTCATATTTAGACTGCTTGCGGTATACAGACACTATTGCATATCGCGATTAGAACAAAATAAAGAACTTACTATTCACAATAATCGGTTGGATCGTTTTCCTCGAAGTGAAACCGAAACGTCTGATGTAAATTTCCCAGGATTATTATTAAGATAGTATTATTCCTCACAGCGTAGCAAGATGACGTAGAGTACATGATTCTTATTACACTTTGTGTTTTATCCAGCTGATGTGGGCGGTGACTGGTTTTCATGGATTGCCTCAGATCATTTGCGTTTGAATAGTGCGCTCTCCATGGGCGTGTCACATTATCACTTAATGAGCTCGAGCTGAGAAGAGAATGACGGACACCTCTCTCTTCATAGATTACATAAACTGAGAATATTTGTTTTTTTTTTATATAAATTACTTCATTTAAAAGAGAATTCAAGCTTTAGGCCCGTATGTATGTGTGACTGAGTTAGTTCATTTTCGGACACGTTTCAGAATGGACTTCACTGACAGAGAGAAGGCAGAACTCGCATCATGTTTATTTTTCTTTATTTGGCAAAAAGCACAACACCTTGTTTTTATTGTGAGAATTGTTGTGGCAAAAATTCTCATTAAACATCATCACTGCATAAGAGAAACTCTTATTCTTGCAAGAATAGGTTCAGTCCAGTACACAGAAGTTACACGGTTCAAAAGAGTGACACCCTTGAATACAGAACAGGGCAATCTTTATATTATTTCCAAGGCCCTTTTCCCTACAGAGTTTCCTCACAGTAGTTTTCCACAGACAAAGGACCCATATTGCTAGTTCAGATTTATCACTAGCTAACCCTTTAGCCCCCAACCTAGATGACCTCTGACCTGACTTGGAGGTCATTGCCCGTCTGTTTTCTGGAGTGTCTCGCTCCTGCCTCCCCAGGAATATAAACATACATACATTTCAGAGAAGTCTCTCTTATCCCTCTACAAATGGCAAAACCATATGACATTCCTTTGCAGTATCTACTGAAAGACAATGAAAAACAAAAATTGTCATAATTCCTCCTTTTTATCATTCTTTGATAACTGATTGATCAAACATAGTAATAATAATGCTAATAATAATAATGCAAGTTTAAGTCATTACATCATAACTCTTCTTAAACTTGTGAAGAAAGGATTTAACAGAAGAAAGCTTAAGGCTGTTTTTGTGGGGGAAAGCCCAGTAATTATTTATCAAGCAAGTAAAGACTTTATCTGAAGCCGGGCTAAATGGATAAGCACTGTTATCGCACTTCCGAATAATTGGACCCTCAGTCACCGCAGCATAAACAAGAAATAGTATAGATCACAGTAGGAAGACCATATCAATTCAACACAACAATAAAAATGCAAAGATTAAAAGTATAATAAAAATCCCTCATTTCAAACCCTGTCCTTATGCCATCTCGTAACTCTTTACATATCATCATCCTCAGAAAGAAAAGGAAAAACAACAACAAAAACAATGGTACATAATTAATACATTTCACTGTAACTTCCGCTACTCGAATCATCTGCATACTTTTGTTCATCCTTGGGATAGACAGCAGTTTTCACCAGTCGTATTCACCCATGAATAACAAAATTATCAGAACAACACATACAATCCTAACTCCTACACATTCAGCCTTTTTCCAATTACGGACCATCTTTTTAGCTTATTACATTAATAGATTTTCTGCTTTTCCTGAAAACATTTGCACAGTAACAAATAAAATCATCAAAATCATCACAAAAACTAAACTTAAACCATTATTTGGACCACGTCCTCCTCTAGGTGTGTTGATCATCTCGTCCCCCATGGGCATCAGTCTTCTCCAGGGTGGCTCTTTACGAGCCGTTGCCATGGGCTTTCCCTCGTTGGCAGGGGAGGTACGTTACTAGCACGTCCTTGATCCCTCACTTTATGCTTTGTGTTGGCGTGTGTGCTTGCTGAGGTTGTTTGGTGTAGTTTAAGGTGAGATGTTTGGATGGAAGTGTAACAATCTCCAACCTTTCAACCATGTTTATACAGTGGACCATCTCCTGCTGCTGTCACCTGTGAATGGAGACATTTAAAACAAGTATTTTTTAGTACCGCTTGTCTAGCCGGTCGTCCCTTTTGGTGTGACCTGTGGAATTTTCACCATTTGTTTACCTTGCTGATGATATGCATTATGTATTCCAAATTTATTCTCAACATTTGGCCAATTCAACAACCTGAAACATTATCATCAGATAATTTCTTGCTCACTTAATAGCACTCAGGGTCCTTTTCCCCTGAAAAACACTCAACCCATGATGCTCATGTTAACAAAAAAAAATTTGGCCTGTTGTTTGGTCCCTTAAATCAGTCATACATTTTCAGTCATCAATTGTTTCTATCAGGTCAGGTCGTGGTGTACAGACGTGGTCAATGTCAGTCAAACAACATTCTCCCCCTTTGTTCACAATAATCATAAATCTGAGGAACTCTTTTGATAATTTGATATTGACTTGACTAATATGTCACTTTGTTGTTGCCGTCAAATCTATAACATGTTAGTTTAGCTCAACCCATGATGGACGGCGATCTACAACTTCACAATTCCAATTTACATCAATCCTTAAACTGATCCAGAAAGTAATTCAAATCTACATCATAAATGACGAAAGTAATTACTTTCAGACAGAGCTTGATGACCAATCAACTTAAAGCTTGTCCCATGTCCTGTATTGTCTTTTAATCAGATTTACTCAGAACTATCAGCTTCTTTAAAATTAGTAATTTACCATAACCCATTTGTAATGATAAAACACTCATTCCAGAGGTTAATGACACAATATACACACTATTCAGGCGGAGTATCAGTACCCCAAACTAACACATAAAGACAAAGTGAGGTCACCATCACACACACTCATACTAGACACTTATGTTAACTGCTCATTTTTTCTTTTTTTTGCATTGATCTGAACTGACAAATTAGACATTCCTGATGCTTGAACATGAGTTAATAGATATTAATCAATCAACAGTGTCCTGTGCTCACCACACACCGGCTATAGGGGGAGAGGAGAGATTTGGCTATAGGGTGATGTGTGGCTAACTTACACAGAAGAGACTTTGTTGCTCAGCACATGAAAATAAACTACTTACCGTGATCTCAGACTGTGTTTAAGTGGTTTCTCCACTGTATGGATCTTCATGTGTCGCTTCAGTTGAGTTTTAATAGAGAAACTCTTCCCGCATTGATCACACGTGTGCGGCTTCTCTCTGCTGTGGATCCTCTCATGTTTTTTCAGATCTCCTGACTGATTGAATCTCTTCTCACAGTGTGAACACTTGTAAGGTTTTTCTCCAGTGTGGATCCTCTCATGTTTTTTCAGATTTGCTGACTGATTGAATCTCTGGTCACAGTGTGAACACATGTAAGGTTTTTCTCCAGTGTGGATCATCTCATGTGTTTTCAGAGATGATAATCGACTGAATCTCTTGTCACAGTGTGAACACTTGTAAGGTTTTTCTCCAGTGTGAATTCTCTGGTGCAGTTTTAAACTGTTTGCTAAAGTAAAAGTCTTCTCACACTCAAAGCACATGTACTCTCTCACACCAGTGTGAGTTTTCTCATGTCTATGTAAATGTTGCCGCAGTGAAAAACTCTTTCCACACACAGAACATGAATGTGGCTTCTCCTTCGTATGAACTGTCAGGTGTGACTTCAGCTCTGATGACCTAAGAAATGTTTTGCCACATTGATCACATGTGAACGTCTTCTCTCCGGTGTGGATCATCTTATGTGTTATCAGATGTGATGACTGATTGAATCTCTTGTCACAGTGTGAACACTTGTAAGGTTTTTCTCCGGTGTGGATCATCTTATGTGTTTTCAGAGATGATGACACACTGAATCTCTTGTCACAGTGTAAACACTTGTAAGGTTTTTCTCCAGTGTGAATTCTCTGGTGCAGTTTTAAACATTGTGCTGTAGTAAAAGTCTTCTCACACTCAAAGCACATGTACTCTCTCACACCAGTGTGAGTTTTCTCATGTCTATGTAAGTATTCCAGCAGTGAAAAACTCTTTCCACACACAGAACATGAATACGGCTTCTCCTTCATATGAATTCTCAAGTGTTTCTTCAGGTGTGATGCACTAAGAAATGTTTTGCCGCATTGATCACATGTGTACGTCTTCTCTCCAGTGTGGATCATCATGTGTTCTTTAAGGTGTGATGATTGACTGAAACTCTTTCCACACTGATCACATGAGAATGGCTTCTCTCCGGTGTGAACTCTAATGTGAACTTCAAGAGCATGTTTGTTTGTGAAATTGTTTCCACATTGATGGCATACATGCGGCTTCTCTCCAGTGTGGATCATCTCATGCATTTTCTGATGTTCTGATCGACTGAATCTCTTGTCACAGTGTGAACACTTGTAAGGTTTTTCTCCAGTGTGAATTCTCTGGTGCCTTTTTAAACAATCCGCTGTAGTAAAAGTCTTCTCACACTCAAAGCACATGTACTCTCTCACACCAGTATGAATTTTCTCATGTTTATGTAAAGTTTGCAGCCGTGAAAAACTCTTTCCACACACAGAACATGAATGCGGCTTCTCCTTCGTATGAACTGTCAGGTGTGTCTTCAGGTCTGATGACCTAAGAAATGTTTTGCCACATTGATCACATGTGTACGTCTTCTCTCCAGTGTGGATCATCATGTGAACATTAAGAGATGATAATTGACTGAAACTCTTCACACACTGATCACATGAGAACGGCTTCTCTCCGGTGTGGATCCTCATGTGAACATTAAGGTGTGATGATTGACTGAAACTCTTCGCACACTGATCACATGAGAACGGCTTCTCTCCGGTGTGGATCCTCATGTGAATCTCAAGACTAGCTTTGCTTATGAAACTGTTTCCACACTGAGTGCAGGTGAAAGATTTCTTGGCTCGTCTTTTCTTTAAAAATGTCTGTTTAGTCCTTGAGCGACTCAAATGTTTTTCTCCAGGTTGGACATGATGTTCCTCCTCCACTTCACTCAGTTCTTCACTCTCCTCGCTCTTTTCCATCAGGTCTGACATGACAGAAACAAATTCTTGAATTTATTATTATTTATGTAATTTCCAGTACATCAACATAATTCAAAGAGAGAAATATAAAATGTTAAAAGACATGAAAGTGAGCCATGATGTAATGGTAGAAAGTAGACAACTGTTATAAAATATATAATATATATAATTATATATATGCCTTTTTATAAATTGATTATAAGTCATTTTCCATGAATGAGGTTAATTTACCTTCCAATTATTTTAAATATATTTGATCAATGACACAATTGTCTGACATGATATTAACATTAAAATATAGCTGCAAGCAGCAATTATCGGGGCCAAGCGCAAGAAGATGACAACAGATGCCAACATGGCTGGGAAAGTCAGACCAACTTGAACAAGTAAAGACATTTAAAGATGAATTTTGGCAAAATGGCTGAAAACCATTTATACAGTAACTTACAAGATGATTGTAACTTACAAGATAATGGTTTATCACTTTAAACCAATAGGTGGCGCAGTTACGGGTTGATGCGGTGTGGTCAGAGTAAGGTGACAATGACACGTACAAAGTTTGGTGTCAATATGTCGAGGCATTGCAGATATAAAGCCTGAATAGTCCATTTGGCATCATGCCTAAACTTTGCTGCTGCAGTATACAAAAGCGGTTTTGTCTATCGACATGAAATCTCTTTGTCAGCAAGGTCTGGAGATGATACGATTAGATTTTGGTGAAAATCGGACAAACGGTCTAGGAGGAATTTGAAAAAGTAGGTATTGAATGGAAATCAAGACAGTGTCATTACAAAAGGCAAATTTATTCAAAAGTTATTAGCATTTTTGGATATTTAATTATAACTTTTGACCAAAAGGTGGCGCTGTCTCGAAATCTTTTGAGTACCTTCAGGGCATGGTGATGATGGCACATTCTGAGTTTCGTAATGTTACAGTAATGGATTCATTAAGTATAGCAATTTACATCACAAAACTGTATTGAAGTCAATGGGAATTTCATGTTTTGTTCTGTTACAGCGCCACCAAGAGGCTCAGTCCCACCATTTTTTTCATGTGTCCTCAGAGTGAGCCCATACATCTTTGTGTCAATTTTGGTGAAAATCTCAATTTGCTTCGGAGTTATAGACATTTATGTGAAAAAACAGGTCAAAAATGACTGACACGTGACTTTGATTGAATTTTACTACCCCTTACTATCAATATTTTTTCATATTTTTTCAATATTATTACCCCTTACTATCAACAACTTCTGACGGTTGTCTCGTCTCGATCGGACTAGCGGTTTCGAAGATATCCGCAAATATTTTTTAAGCGCTAAATTACAACGCTGCACAAACCATATGCCGAAACCTGGCAAGTCTGGTATCATTGATCTCGGAAAGGATTCAGGAGTCTAAAGATATGACTCCCGTGAAAATAAGTCAACGACAGCCAGAGTTATAAGCATTTGAAAACTTAATTTTACCACTAGGTGGTGCTGTTTTGAAACTTCTCAGGCTCCTTCAGGGCACCATACTGATGACCCATGCCAAGTTTCGTAACAATCTGTTCATGCGTTCATAAAATACAGCATTTTTGCACATAATTCAAAATGGCAGACAGCCAAAATGGCTGATCTGGGAAAATTGGATATCAGCCGACTCGGCATGATGCCCTGAATCTAACGAGACTAATCTTGTGATTTTTGGACAAACTGTTCAGAAGTTATAAGCAAAAAAAATTTTTTTCCATATCTCCGGACCAGTAGGTGGCGATGCACCGAAACGCAGCACGTAGCCTCAGGTCATGCTTGTGATGACATGTACCAAGTTTTGTCTGAATCCGATAAAGCGTTGCGGAGATACAGCCTTATGTCTGTTTTCGCAAGCGCTACCTAAAATTGTTTCGTGCGTTTATCAAAAACGGTTTAGTGAATAGGGGGGCGCTGTTGGACACTGAGCATGTAGGACGTGTCTCCCTTTTGCTCCGCGAGTTTGGTTTTATTTTAACTTTTTAACACAGTTTATTTTCACTAAATTGGCCGGTGTACATTTGTGACAAGTACTGGGTTAGTTTTGGTGTGTTTTGGGGGAATTTCAATCGACAATGTCAGCTGCACGTGGAAACTGAAGGGGGCCGAAGGTGGGCGCCCAACCGAATTTATTGCTCAGCTGCTGATGGACTCCCTTGGCCTGGGGGAGTTGCCCCTACTCGATCGCGCGCACCGCACTCTCCGATCCAAGCCCAGTGACGGTAAACCACCCCGACCCTTTGTGATTCGTGTGCACTTTTTTCACGTGAGGAATGACATTTTGCGCCGGGCTAGCGAGGCTTCTCTTCTCCATCAAGGCAAGAAACTGTTTCTCTTTCCTGACTACACTTCGTCAGTTGCTAAGAAACGTTCTGCATTCACGGATGTCAAACGTCTGTTACATTCGTGTTCTGGAGTGAAGTTTGGATTGAGGTTTCCCGCGACTTTAAAGATCACTCTTCCCGGTGGAATTACACACACCTTTGAGGACCCAGCCATTGCAATGGACTTTGTCAAGGTGAACTTAAAGTCTGGTGTCTCTTCTGGAGCTACAGTTTGAAAGCAGCTGGCAGTTTGTTGGGTTAACTGGGGGTTAATTTAACCCAGTTTCTGATGTTAAGCTGCTTCTGATTCTGATGTTAAGCTGCTCAAGTTCGTGTCACTTTGACTTGAGTCACTTTTCATATTTTGCTACTGTGCTTGTTTATATATTTACTTTATGCTTTATTACAAACTCGCACGAGCACTACTGGTTTGTGCTGCCAACGGAGCGTGTTAGGATGTTTTTGGTAGTTTGTGGGATTTGCACGCGTCTTATTTGGGAAGACGCTTCAGCTCGTGGGGTGGTGGGTGGGTGTGGGAGGAGTTCTCCTTTTTTCTTTCGTTGTGTGTTTTGTGTTTTGTTTAATCAGGTCGCCCATGTTTTAACTTATTTTTGTGACTGTTATACTTTCCATGCAGCAGTGTACACTAATAGGCCTTGACTGGCATGCAGCAGTCTAGGATGCCTCGACAATCAGGGACAGGACTCAAATTTGTTAGCTGGAATTGTAATGGTCTAAATCAGCCTATTAAACGTAGCAAAGTTCTTCACCATCTTCAACAATTAGGAGCCCACATTGTTTTCCTTCAAGAAACTCACTTAAAATCTTCCAGCCATATTAGATTAAAGGGGAGGTGGGTCAGACAAGTTTTTCATTCTAGTTTTAATTGTAAATCTAGGGGTGTTGCAATTTTGATTCACAAATCGGTTCCTTTTGTGTGCTCTAAGGTAATATCTGACCCCAATGGAAGGTTTGTGTTTGTAACGGGTCAGCTATATAATAATTCTGTGATTCTGGCTAATGTGTACGGTCCAAACTGGGATGATGACCATTTTTTCCATCAATTGTTCGCCAAATTACCTGACATGTCCACACATCTACTGATTATGGGGGGTAACTTCAACTGTTGGCTTAATCCGGTATTAGATCGCTCTTCTACTAGACCAGGAGTGCCCTCGAAGTCTTCTAAGACCATTTTATCCTTTATGGATGAGTTCTCGATCTCTGATCCATGGCGCTTTCTTAATCCGTCTGGTAAAATGTATTCTTTTTTCTCTCATGTACATCATTCCTTTTCTCGTATTGATTATTTCCTCCTGGACAACCGCTTTCTCCATTCTGTTCAGTCTTGCTCTTATGATACTATTTTAATATCAGATCATGCCCCGACCACACTGGAGTTATTCATACAGGAGCGCGAACGTACGTGTCCCCCTTGGCGTCTCAATACGCGCCTGCTATCTAATGAGGATTTTGTTAAGTTTGTTTCTAATCAAATTGACTTTTTTCTTACTACCAACAGTACTCCAGGGATCTCAGCCTCCCTTCTTTGGGAGACTTTGAAAGCATATATTAGAGGTGAAATTATTTCATACAGCAGCTATGAGAACAAACAAAGGAAAAAAAAATTAAAGGAATTGAGGTTACGAATCTCCCAGCTTGATAACATCTATGCTTCCTCCCCATCCCCTAACATATATAAGGATCGCCTCTCTCTTCAGGCTGAGTTTGATGTTCTTTCTACTAAAGAAATTGAGGATCTCTTATTTAAGGTTAAATATTGTTGTTATGAATCTGGAGATAAGGCGACCAAACTTTTGGCCCATCAGCTTCGACAGGCTTCCTCCTCTCAGCAGATTTCACAAATTTACACTCCTTCTGGCGTCACTACCGATCCCAAAAAAATTAATGATCAGTTTAAACGGTTTTACTCTTCTTTATATACCTCTGAAGTTGGGTCTGATCTGTCTGCCCTGGATACTTTTTTTTGACTCACTGGAGTTGGTGAAGGTAGATGCTGATATTGCTGAGCAGTTAGAGGGCCCAATCACCATAGATGACCTTAAACGGGCAACATTTTCTATGCAGTCAGGAAAATGTCCAGGCCCGGATGGTTTTCAGACGGAGTTTTACAAGACCTTTTTTGACAAATTAGCACCAGTTTTGATAGAAATGTTCAATGAATCTCTTACTCTTTTTAAATTACCTCAGACTCTAAATCAGGCCTCCATATCATTACTCTTAAAAAAAGAATAAAGACCCTCTGTCTTGCTCAAGTTATCGTCCAATTAGTCTTTTATCTGTAGATGTTAAACTTCTGTCCAAATTATTAGCTATGCGACTGGAATCAGTTTTGCCTTTAATAATTTCTCCTGATCAGACAGGTTTTGTCCAGAACAGACATGGGTTCTTTAATCTCAGACGACTTCTCAATGTTGTTTATAATCCTTCTACATCAATGGGGCCGGAAGCCGTAATCTCATTAGACGTGGAGAAGGCTTTTGACAGAGTGGAGTGGAACTACCTTTTCTACGCTTTGGATAAATTTGGTTTTGGCCAGGAGTTCATTTCTTGGATTAAGTTGCTCTATTCATCCCCTATGGCTTCAGTCAGAACTAATGACACCCATTCAGAGTATTTCCCTTTGCACCGCTCCACTCGTCAAGGCTGTCCTCTGAGTCCTCTTTTATTTGCTGTTGCTATTGAACCTCTGGCTATTGCGCTTCCTTCAGAGCCACGCATCACTGGAATTACAAGATATGGTCTTGAACAGAAGGTCTCCCTCTATGCCGATGACTTATTACTATATGTATCCAATCTCTCTATCTCAGTTCCAACTGCTCTTGACATCCTTAGTTCATTTGGTCAGATTTCAGGCTATTAACTAAATTTGGACAAAAGTGAGCTGTTTCCTTTAAATCAAGGTGGCCAGAATGCTGCTCAGGGTTTCCCATTCAAAATTGTTCCTTTTGGCTTTAAATACCTTGGTATCCGGATTTGTGACCGATTCGAAGATCTGTTTGATTATAATTTTGCCCCTTTGTTAGATCAGATACGTATGGACTTTCAACGGTGGTCACTGTTGCCTCTTTCCCTTGTGGCCAGGGTCAATTCGGTAAAGATGAATATTCTTCCCAAATTGTCTTATCTCTTCCAGTGCATACCTATCTTTCTCCCTCAGTCTTTTTTTCACAAATTAGACAAATTAATCACTGAGTTTATCTGGAACGGGAAGGTCCCTCGTTTGCGAAAGGAGCTGTTGCAGAGACCTAAGATCCTTGGGGGCTTGGCCCTTCCTAACTTGAGGTTTTATTACTGGGCTTCTATCCTTAGAGTAATTCAGCTTTGGATTTCTCTGGAGGGGGCACCAGATTCTCCTACATGGTTGAGTATGGAGATGTTTTCTGTTAAACCTGCTTCGTTAACTGCTCTCATCCACGCTCCTCTTAGCTTTTCTCCCTCCCTTTTTTGCAATAATATCTTAGTTAAATCTATTTTTAAAATTTGGAAGCAATTTCGACGCTATTTTGGTCTACAGACCTTCTCTTTCCTAGCACCTTTATCAGCGAACCCTGTTTTTCACCCTTCCTTAATCGATGGGGCCTTTTCTTTGTGGTCTGACTACGGCATCAAGGCATTTAGGGACTTGTATATTGCTGGTACATTTGCATCCTTCCAGCAACTCTCAGAGAAATTCCATTTGCCTAGGCAGCATTTTTTTAGATATCTTCAAGTTTGAAGTTTCACTCGCAATCTTAGCCCCAACTTCCCAAATCCCCCAGAGTCCTCTCTAATTGACTCATTTTTAACCCCATTGCCTACCATTAAGGGTGCTATTTCATGTTTATATAATCTTATCTATTCTTTGCAGCTTACTCCGCAGCATAAAATTAAAACCCAATGGGAGGAGGATCTAGGGGAGGGGGTCTCGGAAGAGCTATGGGATGCCATTTTGCGTCGGGTTCACTCCTCATCAATTTGTGCTAGACATGGTCTAACCCAGTGCAAAATTCTACATCGTACCCATCTCACTAGAGTTAGGCTCTCCAAAATCTATAATGATGTCGATCCCATGTGCGTTAGATGTCGTCAAGCTCCAGCTACCCATGCCCATATGTTCTGGTCTTGCCCTTCACTACATAATTTTTGGACACAGATATTTAACACTATTTCTGTTTGTACAGGGGTTCAATTTGATCCAACAGCATGTACCGCTTTGTTTGGGGTTCTACCTCCTACTTTTCAGCTGCCTAAATATAAAGCTGACTTTGCAGCCTTTATCTCCTTATTGGCTAGACGTTTAATTTTATTGAGGTGGAAGTCTCCCTCGCCGCCTTCTCACTCGTCTTGGATCAGGGACATCCTTCAGTTCGTGAAGTTGGAGAAAGTTAGGTGTTCGATACATATTTCTCATGCAAAGTTCAATAAAACTTGGGGTCCATTTTTTACATATGTTGAGGGATTGATTTTTATCGCTATCCCAGAGTAGCCACCCTGATTGCCTTCTAATTGTGAGTCTTGTGTGAGTTAGTAGCATGCTGGGATTTTTTATTTATTTATTTATCTCTCTGTAAGCGAACATATTGGGCTTTTATTTAGCAGTAGGTGACCATTTTGTGTTGTTGTGTTTTTTTTTGTGTGTTTTTTTTGGGGGGGGGGGGGGTAATTTTAATTTTTTTTTTTTGTTAGTTGTACTTGACACTGTTTTGATTCCCGAATTGTTACCTCTTGATTTTGATATGTCACTGAAAAAAAACAATAAACAAATGTTTTAAAAAATAAACGGTTTAGTGAATCAGCTTTATTTCCATAACTAAAAAGTAGGTTTTTCGAAAAATTCTAAATGGCGGAAAAATTTCTATGACCGAAAATGACGTCATAGGGTGCATTTGAATCATCTTAAGCTAGGGAATAAGAGGGAAAATAATTTTGTTTCTAGCCATTGTGGTTCAAAAGTTATTACCATAAACATGAGTGCCACTTTGGACAGCTGGTGGCGCTAGAGGGAAAGAATCTATCTTAATTCCTTTTTTAACTTTTTATTTCCCTTGCTTTTATTTTGTGTTTATTTTCTATGCAACGCACATTTTGAATTGCCATAGTGTGATTATTTTAAAGGGCCCCTTATGGCATTTTAAAGTTTCCTAATGTTGTTGTAGAGTCTCCTACAACATGTTTACACGCATCAAATGTAAAAAAAAAAAAAAAAGTTTAATTTCCTCACATATTCATGTGATTCATTTCAATCACATTTTCAATGATTCTCAAACGACTCGTCAAATGAATCAATCTCTCTAAATCCCTCCTTTCCGTGAGCTACTCTGCTCTGACTGGCCAGACAGATCAGTCTGTTGTGATTGGCCTACCGTGTACAGCGCGTCGAAAACAAAAACGCCCATTGCATACACCACAGCTCTGCGTGGCTCTGAGGCTTCCTTCACCGTAAACTAAACACAGTAACGAACAATGACGTCGATTTTAACATATTAAAGGTCCCGTTCTTCGTGATTCCATGTTTCAAACTTAAGTTAGTGAATAATGTTGCTGTTAGAGCATATTTTATTTAAAGCTGCAGTCCGTAACTTTAAGTTAAAAATAATCCAAAATAATTATATTAAAAAAAAACATATTTTGCCAGTGGTCAAAACTATCTGCTTGCCATAGCTAGATTTAAAACGGTTAGCTTGTAATAATGATTTTAATTCCAGTGGTACTGGTGGGTTTCCGCGGGAAATTAGAGCATGTCTTTGCGTCATTACGTCACACCCGTACACATAAAGGAGTTTCGGCTAGCCGGCTATATTGTGTGTGTTATAGCAGTTATAAAACCCAAAAGACTTCGTACTTCGGATTCAAGGCCTGTTCACACGGGGACGAATTTCGCGTGCGATATTCGCCGACGTTTAACGCCTCGTGACTAAACAAAGGGTGCCAATGTGAGTGTGCACACCGGCGCGTAAAACGCCACGCGTAAAAGCGTCATTTTAAAAAAAAACGCCTTGGGTTCGTTTTTTTGGTTTGACGCACCGCGTCAAACACTATCCGACCAATGAGATTGGCGCTTTTGCTCACATGTCTGGAGCTTCCGAAGTTACAGTAAAACACAACTTGGGGGCGCTCAAACACAAAACGGTCTTGCCGAGCACACATATGTAACGGCGAAGAAGATATACAGCGTCTACACTGCCGGCGCCGGGAAGAAATAAGACGAGGAGGATGCAAGGCAAGATGAATGTAGAGCTGCTGGTCTCGTTGGTGTCTATATAAAGAGACACAAACGAGAATAAAGAACTATATGACAAACGCAACAAACTTGCTCTCTTCTTCTGAGTGACAAGTGAGTGTCAGAAGCGTAAAGTTGCGCAGCGCCACTTTGTGGACCGGGGTATTTCTGTTTTACATTAAGCGCCCTCTAATGTCAGGGAATGAATTTGCATGTTCACTCGGCTCATCGTCAGCGAAAATCGCTTGGGTGTGAACACAAAAAACGCGTTGAAAAACGCTGACGAATAACGCGCGCCGATATTCGTCCCGGTGTGTACGAGCCTTTAAGGTGGAAAGAGAAAGAAACCGTCTCATGCGAACACAAGGATTTAAACATCGGCGGGGCTTTTGAAAAGTGCGTGAACTCCGTGTTTTGAAGGGGTTCAAAACGGAAGAAGAGACGGCTTTTTTCTGCTGAACAAGTAAGACATTTCAATAGTTCAATCGTGTAACAGTACGTTTTCTTAATTCACACAGTTATGGAGTTTCCTTTGTTGTGCCTTTCTCGTTTTGCTATTATGGAGAATATGAATTCTGAACTACACAGGTAACCATAAAACACATTAAATTTAACATTAGTCACGCAATGCTGATGTTGTTAACATGAACAATTTGAGAACAAAGTAGGCTATAATTTGTACGGTTGCTGTAAATCGCGTTGATTAAATCTAACGAAGCTTATCATCTCGAATGCTTTTTCCCCCTTAGTTGGTCAGAACAATAATGGATGTTACTTGTTCAGATGACATTTTCTGGTGAAAATTCTTATGTTGGTCAAACTTTCAAAAAGTGAATCTGTGATTCTGTATGCCAGGATCCACACAGCGCGGTGACTAACAGCAGCACTCGCCTCAAAGGACTGTGTTCATCCGCGCTGTTTCATGCCGATTTACAACCCACGTAAAGATGATAATTCCGCGAATCACTGCAGTTACAGATTTCGAACAGAGAGATGGCAACAAAGAGGAAAAGCTACGTACTGCAGCTTTAACAGAAGTCCCCTTTCAAAGCCTACAGCGAATGGCAGGTTTGGACTACATCCTCTACTTCCGTTTTTAATGACGTCACTTAAACAGTTTTTTGACTAATCTCCGCCTACTGGAATACACACAAAAAAGGGGGCGTTGTCTTGTTGCGCTCCCACGGAGAAGAGGAAGAGTTTCGTTGATGTGAGTCAGTAATAATTTAATGTGCAGTCACGTAACATTCAACTTTTAATAAATAAATTATTGTAATGCATGGCAACGATTTATTTTACACAAAATGGCAGCTTTTAAGGCTAAATTCATGGTAAAAAATAAAGTGTATTTATATCAAGTTGTTTGGATGAAAATTTCTAAAGTTTTAATTAGGAGGTGTTACAGTACTTTTTGTATTTCTTTGCAGCAGATGTTTTCAACCTCCGTTGGCATTTTGTCACAGTTACCACATGTACACCTATAAAACATATATTACTAATCAAAACTCGTGCTCACGTGTAACTAAGGTAGGAATAAACAATGTTCTTATTTTAAAAATTCAACAACACCATCGTTAATTTGACAGACGGACAAAACCATATACCACAAGCTTTTATAACAGTTTGTAACATTTATTATTACAATTAAACCAATTAAAGGTAACAGCCAAACGTAAAAGTATGACAACTAGCCTACTAAATAAACAGCTTACCACTGTGAAACATCCTGCAAAAGTCGTGCTTGAACAGGCTCTACTCGATTCTCTTCATCTATGTTCTCCGGGTCTGATTCCGGCTCAAACTGATACGGTAATATGTTTGACATGTTTACAATAATCAGCGCATGCATCTCCACGTTATGGTAAGAGGCGTGACCTTTCCGGGCAACGTGCGATAAGCTGCTGTCGAATCACAACACAGGAACCGCTGGCACAATCAGAACTCGTTACGCATTTCTGAAGGAGGGACTTCACAGAACAAGGAAGTCATCAGCTCGTTTTTTTGACGGGGAAAACAGCGGTATACAGATAAGTAAATTGTGTGAAAAATACTGTGTTTTTTTACACGCGAAACATGACCACATGTTATATTGCACACTGTAAACACAATCAAAGCTTAAAAAAAACACGAAGAACGGGACCTTTAATGCGAGCACGAGTCCGATGATGAAACATTGGAAGAACTAGTAATTCACCATCGCAAGGACGACTCAATAATAATGGCCCACAGCTGATCAGCAGAAGTATTTCAGGAAGACAGTGATAACAAAGAGTATAGAAGTACTACTAGTGATAATGTGAGTTAGCCAGTTAGCAGGAGACCTACACAATATTAAACTCAAAACTAAGTACTTTGAACACTGTTCTGCTTCAAGTTTACTTTTCACTTGTATTATTTTGTGTAGTTGTTTTGGTTGTGGCGCTCCCCTGTGGCAGTTCTCTAGAAATATAAGTGATCACGTCATGCAGTCAGCTTCTCCTCGATCTTTGGATACCATCCTTTGTTTTGCATTTGTAAAAGCATCATCTGTAAGTTAATTCTTCGTTACATAATGCTTGATTATATATATTTGCATATATTTGTGATAGGTTTATTTGAAGCTTTGACTTAAAGGTGGGGTATGTGATTTTCTTTTTTGACCATTTTTTTCAAAATCACTTGAAATCCTATTCCTAACCCACTTACAGCCACTGAGTTAGAAGCACTGAAATGAAAATGTAAAAATTTAATCATCTGTGGAACGGGCAAGACTCGAAAAACTCCAGCCAATCATTTCCAAGACCACCTAGAATCATTGGACAGTCAGAGCGTCAATCAAACGGTCGTACCATCCCCCCTCCCCCCATGCCCCTCTTCGAATGGGTGGAGTGGGTGGAGTCAGGGCCAGCGTTGGAGGAAAGAAGGTAGGACCTTTTGAGTTGTGTATTTACAAAATCTGCCTGACGTTTTTCAAATCACATACCCCACCTTTAATGTTATTTTTGTGATAGCCTTTAGCTATTAGCCTAGCCTTTCTTTGATATAGCATTTAATGTGTTGATTCTGTTCTACTTTGATGTGATAACTTCACTATATGAGTCAATATCTGTATTTGTTGCTATTTCTTTGTTATTAAGTAAATTGATGACACTGATTTCATTTGGGGTATTTTCAGATAAGAGTTTCAGAACTACATGAATGTTCTTTAGTCATTGTATTATTGTTCTGATTATTGTTTATTTGCTATAATTTCCAGTTTTCCTCCTAATTCATAATGTACCTGGCATCTTATTAAACGGCAAAGACTAAGATGAATCCTGACTCATCTGTACTTTATGGATGGAGTTTGGCTGGCTGTTAAATTGCATCTGTACATGCAAGGAGAACAGTACAAACACCATCTTTCAAGAGCAAGCGGTTTGTGAATCCTGCATTGAACTCCCGAGATTTGAGAAACAGTCGTCAGTAAAATAAAGGGAACACAGCAAAAGTTTAGGATTATACTGCTGTGATATCTTGGTAAAGATGAATTTTAACCACTGATTCTTCACATGCTCATCCTTGGGGAGTGAAAAATAACTGGCTTTACATTCACATCATGCACAGCGCCGTCTTCTCGACATGATGCTGTACAGGAATCAGCTGCGGTTTGAGGTTTAAGTTTTCCTGGTGTCTGCGCGATTGCGCGTTCAATACGTGGGCGGGCAATATACTAATGTTTCGTCTTGACGTCACTACGAAAAGGCTTATGACCCGTTTGAAAAATTATTCATTTAATTGATTCAGAGTCGACTCTTACTTTTGAAAGACAATAACTTTATATACGGTGCACTTTCAGATTTCACTTTCAGAAGGTAATTTTCAAAAATCGATGATAGGGGCCCTTTAATTTATTTCTATGTAAAGCAATTTAAATTGCCATATAGGCATGTGCCGGTATCAAATTTTCATGCTGTGATTAATTGATTGAGCTTTTATCACGGTATACGGTATTATCACGATATTTTAATTGCACAAGAGAAACAGACGGATTAAGGGTATCTAAAAAAAACTTGCATCACAATGTGTAATTGTGATTGTCAAAACATTAATTTTATTTTTTAGTGACAACATGTTATAATGTTTACATGGTACAGTTACTGAGGCTACTGTTTGTATTATTGCTTAACACAATTTTCATGATTTCAATTAAATTCTTGGATTTAATTTCAATCTTGATTCAATATTGACTCATTTGGATAAATATTAGGTAGGCTACAGTAGATAGCCTGCATTTAATTTTTTCTCAAGAAAAAATATATCTCACATAATGCTGTAAACATACAGAGAGAAATTAAATATAATGCATACAATATAAATATAATAATAATATAAATATAAAAATGTAATATGCCGTAATTTTCATTATAATAACAATTATATAATGACAAGTAAACATATATTAAAATATGTAATATAGTGCACATATTTAGCAAAATACTCCTCTCTATAGCTATTTTCTTATAGTCAACTAACATTAAATGGCTTTCCTGAGGTAAATGTAACGTTCTGTGACATAATTGTTCTCCTGCAGTGTTATTGACCTCTTTCCGTGGTTGAAAAACACTGATTGAACGAAAGTACGTACCTTTCGGTGGGTTGTACTGTATCTTTAATAAAAAGTAACAGATGATCTGTTTACTTGAACTGAGGCGCGCGATCTGTCACGTCATTTACAAGCACCAAAACAGTATTTATTGTCTGAATTTCGTTATAAAACCTGAGAGCTGATATTTTTTTCATATCAAAAGTAGCCTGCTCTGTCTAGTCTGTCGGTGTCAGTGTCCTCTTTGCTCCGCGATTTTTCTCTGCGTGAGAAAATGGATGTGTGGCGCGAGACCGTGTGAAAGTGTCAATTGCGTGAGTCTCAAGCTGAATGCGTGAGAGTTGGCAGCCATGCGGGGGATAAATAGTCGGCAGCGTTCCTCCTTCCGCCGTGCTTCTTCTCCATGTGAGGATTGTTTACATTAGACTAGAGTGCGCACTGCATGCACACAGTGCTTATACATGTGATGTGGGGATTGTTTACATCAAAGTGCGCACGTGTTTTGCGCAGCATACGCATTGTTTTTTAAGCGGTTGATGGAAAATAAGCTGATGCGCGTTCTAAAAATCTAAATTCGGATCTATTATTTTTCACGGTATTTCGAAGTCCCCGCGATAACAATATCGTGAATATTCATTACCGCGATTTATCGCATTACCGAATACCGGCACATGTCTATTGCCATAGTGTATGAAATGTGCTATACAAATAAACTTGCCTTGCCTTATTTTACTCAAATGTTTTAATTATCAATGGTCGTTCACACTAGACTTTTCCTTCATATACTTCCATTCATGCGCCTGTGAAAGTGGGACACCAGAAACACAAGCTCCAGTGAATAACCCTGTCAGAAATAACACAAGCATTTAGCATTCAAGTGGAGTGGATTGTTTATTTTTACATTTTTAACTTATTATTATTTGATTATATATTAAATTAATGTTTGTAAAAAAGCAGCCGCCGAATGTGACGTCATTTCACAACCGTCTGTAGAAACCTCACACGCTCAAAGTGTAGAGCGGCTTTAACTAGTTTTAAATTAACTATTTGTTAGCATTTTCTGTGTCATACATGTTTCACTCAACCCTGTTACTCCTGACATGATTTTACTCCTTTTAATAACAGAGCATTTCTTAAAACTGTGACACTCAGGAAGTGACATCATCTGGGCTCTTTCTACTGCATGATGGGAAGTTTGACCAGACGATTAGGGGGGAAAGCCCTTTATAAAGGTTCAAATATAATAAATATGCAGATTTCATTTTTTTTCTGGACAAGAAACTTTTTTAAGACAAACAGAACCTCAGATACTTTGATCTCCTGAGATATGGACACACACACACACACACACACTGCCGTTTGTCTCTACAGCCCACAGAGTAAAGTTCCCCACTTCCTTCCTTTTACAGTACAGTACAGTAGAAAGAGCCCAGATGATGTCACTTCCTGAGTGTCACAGTTTTAATATCTTCTCTTCACTTAGAAAGATTACATATACAATTATAATGTTCTATGTCAAAGTGAATTAACAGTCATGTTCGATCCATCAATTCATTTATTGATTTAATATGGCTCAATGTAAAGTATTTAGCAGTATATTTTCCAGTATATTTTAATAATGACACTTGAGATCGATTCTGTAGAACGTTGATTAGGCCAGTAGCGGTTTTAGGCACGGGCGAACCGATTTTTTCCATGAGCAGCGAGATGAACATTTTTAATCTAAACAGTATGGGGGTGCACCCAAACACGTGGGTGTATTTCTCTTCTCCGTAAATAAATCTTTTAGCAGAGCTACAGCAAGCGTTTTTCTGTGGTGGAAATCCATTAGCTACTAAAACTTTTTTGTCGTTGTGGAGAGCGCAGTGCATGGTTGTATAGCAACGACAGCCATGGGAAAATCGGACCGAATTTTACTATTAATAATAAAAAATAAGCTACAGTGCATTATAAATGTCAGGAATTTATCTTTATTGACCCATTCTTTTTATAAAGATGATTTAAAGGCTGAAATATGTGAGGTTTATCTTTTTATAAAATCTGTTTTTGTCAAAAGTTTATTTGAACGTGTGCATGTTATTAGATAACATAAAACACACTCCTTTAAAATTTGGCCATCATCTTTAATGTTATTAACTTGGTGAATAGATTTCATTGTATTAGGCCTACTTTTTAAACAAGATTCTGTGTTTAACCGTGATCATTTTGGTCACTATATTCATGAAATGAAAATAATTTTCATAATGATCAACTAAAATCAACTATAAATATGTGTTTTTACAGTAGCCTATAATATGCAAAGTACAATTTTCTATTCAAAAATAATCTCTGATTCTGTCCTTTTCTCTGACATTTAAGGCCTAAGCTATTTTAGGTCTAAAACAGTTTGGATAGTTGTTAATATTAGAGTTATTAGAAATTATTTAAGAGATAAGTATTGTGTTACTACATAAGTATCTCTCGGCCACTTTCACTTTTAAAAACTCAATTTCGTGACAAAGTATAGTTTAACAAGTCATAACTAAAAGTATGCCATGCATGCATAGAATTCGAGGCAGTAACCAATGAGCTAATGGTTCCTCCCTGAAAGTTAGATTAATATGACAAAATAACTGGATTTTCTTACTGTTTTTTTCTTCTTCAAATGAACGGTACGTGATTTTATTGTTGTTGTTTTTTTTCTTGTGTGTGTGTGTTTGGGGGGGGGGGGGGGGGGGGTTGCTCGAATGGGGGTCTCGCCCAGGGTGTAATTCAATGTAGATTAGGCTATATGTTCTTAGCTATATCTGAATCGCTATTGTACTTTTGGGGAATCCGTAATGAGTACACGAAACGTGTACAGCTGGTCCAAAAACTACATGTGATTAATCCAGTTCTCCAGTAAAGAATCAACGTTATACAAAACCGAGTTATGTGTCCGTCATTCAACAGATTCCTATCAATTCCACTCACAGATCTCAAACTTTGACTTTTGACTTGACATTCAGTCTCACTCCAAACTTCGAAACAATCACACAAACGAACACAAAAGCACACACAATCGCTCAGGTCTGAATGAACTCCACATATTCTCCTCATTATTCTCCTCATGCTCGCTGCTGCTGCACTAAATGTTTATTTCAGTGAGAAGACGCCAGAAAACACGCACAAGTATCGCTGTGATCGATGAAAACAATACAGAAATGAGCCTGTTGCTTAATCGAACTGTAAAGTGTGTGTGATGGTTGTGTAAAGATGAGAAATACCGTGAACTGCTCTCCTCGCCTCAGAAGACTCGACGCTGAAACTATCCACAAGTGTTTTGACACCCACACTTTTCCCGGTGAGAGGGTTCAACACCCGCACTTTTTCTGCAGTTTTTCCGCAGTTTAGCACAAACGCCTCACTACAGTCGCTCCTCCGTTTCTCTGGCCGCTCTGTGTGTGTGTGTGTGTGTGTGTGTGCGCTCGCTGCGGCTCCTCCTCTCCCCCTCTCTCTCGAACATGACGAGTAGGAGGTCTCTGCGGAACAAAAGTGGGTGTTTCTAAATTTGTGGGTGTTTTCACACTGGTGGGTGTTTATAAATCATGCAATGAAAATGATGCCCTTCTCCCGACCCCACCCCTAAGACCTACCCACACTGTGACGTGGGCAAATCAGGTAACGCGGTGGAAAACGCCCCTATGTTTATGGCCTCGCCCCCTGATCTGGTAACTCCTATTACCGTCTGCAGAGACCTCTATTTGAACATGACACCGGCTTTGAGTGTGACCGGCTGATGATTGGCTGTTCTGCCTTAAGTCCCGCCTCTCTTGGTGTGTTAGATTTATCGGTCAGCTCGCGCTGAGGAGGCGGGCGTGAACACCAGGGATGGAAATTAACTTTTTTGTCCACCGGCCACTGTGGCTGGTGGATTTCAAAATCTACCAGCCACTCAATATTTTTACCAGCCACTTTCTTGTTTTTAACCGACAATGTGTAACTGCATGTGAAAATTAATACTACAAGAATACTTAAGCAGTTCATTTAATCTCAAGTCTCAATGAAATACTGACATTTTCTCTTTCTCTCACCCTCGGCCTCATCCACCTAATCTGTCATTTATTTTTGTTTTGATGATAAATTGAGCCAGCCTCCAAAAGTAATTAACTTGTCCTGTGATTTTTTTTTCTCTCACACAACACTCTCCAGACACGGATTTATGAGCTATAGTATGTTGGTTGCCTTTACATTAGAATAATATTTAATATAATCTAGATATGAAATGGAATAAATAGCATTCAATACAAAATGAATATGTCTCATATATTGAAATCAAGTTTTATGTGATAAAATATTTGCTTTGTTGTGCATTAGAACCACATCAGGCATTTAGTACAAAATAATTTATTGAAGCATCCAGATACTTCACCACGTGACAGCAGCTAGGCTCCTGATTGGTTAACGCGGCGCGAATTGACGCCAAAGTTCAGATTTTTCAACTCGGGCGGCAGACGCGAATTCGCGTCAAAGGCGTGAATGCACAAATGCACTCAATAAAATCATGCGCGCGGAAAGACGCTCGAACTTGCCGCGCGAATGAGGCGTATTCGCATCTACCGCGCCGCGCTCTACACCTCATTCACGCCGCAGGAATTTTTTACGCGCGTAACGTCTTTGCATTGACTTAACAATGAAATCACTCGCGCCAGACGCTCTATTCTCGTCTGGTGTGAACGCACCATGATGTTTTCTCTGCAGACCTCTACGCCTGCGATGTAACGCCACATTTTGTTTGAAGGTGTGCCTCCTCTAAAAGTGTCCGCCTTCCGGGTGAAACAGTATGCTATTTTTATTTACCCGCCACGGTGGCCGGTAGGTGAAGCGAGTTTACCCGCCACAACACAAAATCACCCGCATTTGGCTGGTGCTAATTTCCATCCCTGGTGAACACTTATGGTTATAGACCATAAGACCATAAGACGAAAGGTGTATGGCGTTATTCCCCTGTCAAATGTCGAGAGCGCATTATTGTAGCGCGAAAGTACATTAATATAATGCGCGAGCGTGAATCTCTCTGCTTGCGCGCGGAATATGATGTGCCGAGCGTGAATCTCTCTGCTCGCGCGCGGGAACTGGGCGCGCGCTCTCAGTTACACACTGTTTCTTGTAAGAATTTTCTCTGGGCTCGCTCAGAGAATATGCCTGCACTTAAAACGTGTTCAGTGCAATCGCGAATCTCTCCTCTTCGCTTAAAGTAAGCGTGTATGTGCTTAGACTGTGTCCCGTGCGTTCTTTCTCTTTGCTCTTGGCATAAACGCTGTCAAAACGGCAACAACCAATCAGAAATTGCTATTCCATATGTTATGTAGGGTTTTTTCCCCTTTTTTCTGCTGTTATGTAAAGCACTTTGGCCAGCCGGCTGTTGTAAAAATTAGCTATAGAAATTAAATGAACTTTAACTTAACTTTGGTCATAATCCTTGTCCTTGTGTTCCCATTGTCTCTTGTTCCCTGTACCATTGTTGGTGATTCTATGTTTAGTCCAAGTTTATGGTCACTTCAACCCAAATCGGTTTATTGGAATAAACTATAGGCCTACTTGGGTTCAATTCAACTCGACTTCAGTGGACTTACACATATTATGATTCATGGGTCTTTTTTAAAATTTTTGTCTTAATTTTAAAATCTGAAAGTTCTTGTTTTAGGTTCTTCATGTAGGCCTATTATATAGGCTACCTTGTTATATAAAAAAAACATTAAGAAAGGTTTTAATAATTATTAAAACCTTTCTTAATGTTTTTTTATTGAATGAAACGTTTTTCATTATCTTAGAAAAACATTAAGAGAACGTTTATATAATGGGAGAATTGAACGTTTGAATAACGTTCTTATAACCAAGCAAAAACGTTAATACAACGTTTATATAAAGGGAGAATTGAACGTTCTAACGTTATTATAACCAGGAAATAACATTAATACAACGTTTACGGGAGAATTGAACGTTCTTATAACCAAGAAATAACGTTAATACAACGTCTAAAAAACTGGACTTTTTGTAAATTCCCTAGAACATTCAGAAATTACGTTTTTATAACTTAATGGGAACGTTATGAAAACGTTCTTATAACCTAAAATTGTTAGCTGGGGAAGAGGAGAGATTCGCGATTGCACTGAACACGTTTTAAGTGCAGGCATATTCTCTGAGCGAGGCAGCGAGCCCACTCAGCCCAGAGAGAGAATTCTTACAAGAGAAGTGTATCTGAGAGCGCGCGCCCAGTTCCCACGCGCGAGCAGAGAGATTCGCGCTCGGCACATTATATTCCGCGCGTGCGCAGAAAGATTCGCGCTCGGCACATCATATTCCGCGCGCGAGCAGAGAGATTCACGCTAGCGCATTATATTAATGTACTTTAATTAATATAAAGGTGTGTTCGACATCGGCTGCGGCTGGATGTAACCGATCGCCGAGAGTAGCCGCGTGCAGGCGGGGAGGAGCTGCAAACGGAGACGTGAAGTCGGACACTTTCTGGTTCCCGTAGTGACCGCTCACGTGGTGTTTGCATACTTTACCACAGCTGAAGTGAAATAAATGCAAAATACACAGATATTTCAGACACATTTTCATTCAATACTTTATTCTTGTTCAAACAGATGCTGTATGAAGCAGTAAAGTTCAAAATAAGCCTATATCAATGAAGTGGAGTGAACGTTTTTTAATTAGTTTTATTTTGATAAACATGACACAATATAACATCGTGACTACATGAAAAGACTGTTTACTGTGATAAAAAACTGATTTGTGAGCTTTAATGGAACTAAAGGTGTGAGAATAAACACGAAACGCACGTGATCGTTGTCATGCGGTGAACCCGGCGAATCGTAGAACAGCTGTGTCGTCATCAGAGCTCGTGCAGCCGCTCTTCAGAAGCTGCGCTGGCTGAGTTCTCCGGCTACTCTCGAATCGCTCTCGCGGTACTTTGATGGCATACGTCACAGTCACGTGGCGTCGGCGCTGTATCAAGTCGGACAAAATTTCTAACCGGCATGCACTGCTTCAAGTCTGCCGCCGATCGGTCTGCGCAGAGCTGCATGAAGTCGAACACACTTTAATTAACTTAATAGGCTCTATGCACGAACGCTGCTGACGTATTTCCGGTAGAATCTCAGCCAGCGTCTTTACTTCCGCATAGCGCGTTCTATAGCGAAGTGTACTAGCGGCAAAAATTCATTTTGTCAGAAACGAGACAACGTTTTTAGAAACTGATTCGCTAGTCGGATTTCGCATGATATGAGAGAATACTCACCCTCAAAGTTGTCGATGTTGCTCGAAAAATATAATTTAAAGCCCTTCTCTTTCTTACTCTTATATGTGACAGCTAACTGCCTCACAATATTGTTAACATCATCCACGTTCTCAACCGTGGGAAGTTCTTGTAAACAGCGAGTGTAATTTGCCATTATCTCCACCTAATGCAAAAAAACGGCTTCCGACGCAGCACCGGATGTAAGTGGGCGGGCTGAGACAAAACGCAGACGCGATCGTGCATAGAGCCTATTATCTCCCTTTTCCAGGTACTTTGAATGAGTGTTTATGCTTTCGAGGTTTTTAAATAAGCTTGATATGTGTTTGAGATTAGGAGGATGTTATGTTTATATTTTGTTGACATGTCGAGTGTTTTTGGTATTATTATATTTAGTTTTTTAGACTAAACAGCACAAGACTTTAATTAAGTAGTCTGTTTGTGCTGTGTGATTTAAAGAAAAATGCGCACTTTGCTCACGCTGTTACAGAGCGGGCTCCCGCACCGCCTCCTCTTCACCACCAGAGGGAGCCTTCACCGGAATACTAGTTTACTCTGGAACTCCAATCCCCATAATGCTTCATACCTGGGACTGATTGCGCACACACCTGCACCTCATTCAGACTCTCCATTTAAGCCACACTCAAACAGAGGTTCAGTGCGAAGTATTGCCTTGCCACGGCCTGTAATCACTGAGCGTTTTCCCTATCTTGCTGATCTGTTTTCTGACCTTGGATTGTTATCTCACTACTGCCTGTTTGCTGCCGGTCTTGACTTGGATTGCCCTGGATTATTGTTTCTTGCTGAAGTTGGTTGGTGTATTTTAAGTTGAGAGGCATGGACTCAAATGTCACTCTGTTGATCATTTCTTCTGAAATTACAAAACATAGTCAATGGCTCTTTTTGTTAGACTTGTCCCAGAACCCTTCCTGGAACTGAGCTTCCTTCATCTGTGAATTAAAGCTTCATTATTTCTGTTAGTAACAACAACATGTAATTTCAATCATCTGCTCATCTGGCCCATTGTCCTTGGTGTTCCCTGTAGAATGGTCATGTGGGCTGAGTGGTCCTGGCCCTTTTTGGGGTTTTCTGCTGTCATTATCAGCAGGGCTTGAATCCATTCCCATTTGTTTTTCATAAATTTGACTTTTCATCATCATAATTGCAATTTCTTTACTCTTTTCTCATAATAAATTTCCAATATACTTTTTAAAATGTCAATTCAACTCAGTTATCTCTTTGTCTTGAGTTCCACTATCAGCCCACTATTTATTAGGTTTTTGACAACACTCAACCCACTTTGTTGCAAGACAAAAGTTACAAGACAACATTTTATACTTTTGACACAGAATCAGCTCCATCATGTTATGCTGAAAAGAAAGTCAGATGTGTTATGCGCTGCGCAATTGTGACACTGGTTTTTCTATTTTTATTTTTCTCTTTTCATTCTTTGTTTTTTCCTATTGCCACTATAGTTCCAACCAGGAAATTTAACCAAATCCATCCATGGTCATTATTTTATTGGGCAGAATTTGCCCCGTGGGCCCACATATTAAATTTAGATACAGCTGTATTGGCAAAATAACTGATTTGCCTCAGTGTCTCTTCAAACACCATCTCTCACTCCATTCATACTCAGTCACTCTCACACTGGTCAGCATTCATTCTTGCGCTTCAGCAGGTTGTGCTCTAAATGCAGCATCTTTTAATTTTAGCCACAAGGTCTGATCAGGTCAACACAACTAAACACTATTGCGAAGTGTCAGCGATCAGAAGGTTTAGTTTAACACTGTTGTTGTAAACCCCTTTTCTTCTTTTATAAACTCTAGTAGACTAAAGTAATTTATAATAATAGGCCTGCCACTTGTAATTTCTCAAATGCATTTGTTGTTCTGATTTTTCCTATTCTTTTTGGTTTTTGCTCATGAGCTGTTTTAAAAATAAACTTGGAGATCTCTGCATAATCTTGGATCCATGGCCAATAACATTTCCATCTCATTATCCCAGTTTTGACAGCATTTGCGTATTTTTTTTCCTCCAATCTATCTCTAGAAAATTACCAAAACAAAATGACCAGTATCATTGTTTTGCCAACAGTAATAATAACTATTTGACACATTTTTTATATCTTTTTTCTTTGCTACAAAATCATTTTTTCATGCTTTTAGCCCTATAGTTGTTTCATATAATAGCCCTCACTATACCAAATCCAGCCTCAGTTTTAACTATTTGGTGAGTTAAGCACCCACTTCTCTCTGTCAATGGACTTTCTTTTTCTTATAGAGCTGGACTTGTACCTACTGATAAAGCAGAGAGGGTTAGTTTAGCAGAGAATATAAAGAATTGCTATTAAACCAGTAAATGATCAGGATGAATAAAGTTAATCTAATAATTAACTAAATTTGCAGCAGTCTCTCTAGAGTGATCATTGGAGTTGCCACACCTGTGGTGCCCGTACGGGAAGGATGTCAGTCAGTTCTTCTGTTTTTAGATCATCCGTCTGTTGAAGCTTCTCGGCTGTCGCTCTGCATGTGTCGTCAGCCTGTCACTCAAAGGCCTGGTGTCGTAGACTGGAATAGGCTGTTGTTTCTCTGCCTCTTCTCAGTTTGGGCTTTTTGAACGATTCTGCCACAGTTTTGCATCTCAGGATTGTCTCTCTGTTCTCAGGAAAAGTCTCAAGTGAAAATTTCACCTTTTCCAGCATTAATCAGTCTTTCTCCATGCTGAGTTTCCAGAAAGTGGTCATCTTCAGGAGGGGAGCTGAACGCCCCTCACCCACTCCTTCTCTCTACAGTCATGTTTTCTCTCTTTCGTGTCTCTGACCTTTCACCTCTTCCATTCGACACTGAAGCCATCTGAAATTTGAACACTTAGAACTGCATGAATCAAATTAACTTTATAAATATTTGTTCCTGAACAATTAGCTCTTTATCTAAATTCCATTTTTAACCATCTTTACCCTAGTTCTTTTATACTATATAATAATCACTGGTTGACAACAGTTCTCCCATTCTGTTTTTAGTAAAGCAATCTACCTTTGACTATCTGAATATAATCCAATCAAGTAGTTTTCCCTATCATAAAATCAGACTTCAATCTTTCTCCTATATTTGCATGCTGTGTTCAAAATAATCTCACATGGTGAATAAACTTTTCCTCAGCCATTCCCAACAATTCCCATTTACTACAATTCTAAGATTGCTGTAAATTATTTATGACTGTTGAAACTTTGTCACTCAATCTTGTTCACTTTTAGCACACTGCACTTTTTTCCTTAACACAAACCTAATTATCTACAATGGAATCATTTTTCTCACTTTGTCTTCAGGGATAATGAGATACAATTTTTTGACGTCTAAGACGTATCATGTAGTATGTGTATGTAGTTACAGCAATATTGTTTTTAAAAGATAAAAATCTGCTGATATTTAATGTTTATTGTGGTCAACCAGTGTTGCCTGCCTTTGTTAACATATTTTCTTGCTATCTTTACCTTGGTTAAAGACCGTTTTGCAGTTGTTTTGAAGTATTTTTGTGTTCTTAAACTTGTATGTTATTTAAGGGTTATCATGTAATGTTCACTATGGTTTCAAAAGGACAGGATGCCTGCAAATTAGAATCCAGTAATTTAATCAAATGGCCGACGTGATCAACTAGGCTTGGCACTACAACCTCGTGCTTGAAAACTAGCAAAACCACTCACTTCTCGCTGTGCAACTTGAAGTGACGAATGAAATTTGAAGTTGTGGCCGATGAATCACTTATCTTGGCACTGCAGATATTACACACAGCCGTTCTTTTCTTGGCCGTGCACGCGTAATCTCTAAACCCAAACATTATTATCCTCGGGGTTGGGGTTGCTGTGTCCATGTTGTCCGCGGAGGAATCTGCTGTTTTGGCAGGCGGCAAGCGGTTTACGCATGCGTATATAGTTCATTCTTAAATATATATTTTTTAAAACACAATAATTGAAAAAAAATTTCCACAAGTCATTTCAAGTAAATAGGCACAAGTCCGAGTCAAGTCTAAAGTCACAAGGAGCAAGTCTAAAGTCAAGTCGAGTCTTTTCAGAGATCTAGTCAAGTAAGTCAAGTAAGTCCAGTAAAAAAAATCCATCCATCGAAAAGCGTCATGAGACCTGCAACATACTGATAAAACCTTCCATCCTCAGAGAGAAGAAATAACAATTACTTTATTTCTTGAGAGATATATGTATTAAAGAAGTACAATTTTGGGAAACAAATCATAGAGCCATACAGAAATTGACCCCTGTCCGTTAATGGGGTCAGCAGAAAACATGATCATATGATGAGGGTTTTCTTTAGGCTTAACACACTCATTAGTTTATTAACTCCATACATACAGACAAAAAGCCTGTATTTAATGTTCTCGCTCAGGGCCACAGAAGATTAGTCACAGACATCATAAGACATTCATGAAAGATATGCATTCAACCAAAATTCATGAAAGATATGCATTCAACAAAAGTATGAATAAAAACGAATCGGTTACCTAACGTAACCTCGGTTCTCTCTAGAAGAGGGAACGAGTATTGCGTAAGCTAGCTTACGCTGCGGGAAAGATTCATCTTTGCTGAGATATTGAAGCCAAAAAATTATTTCATAATTTGTATCCATTCACAACGCAGTTCCTCTGCGGCAGACCTAGAGCAGGCTAGCTAGCAGCTCATTGGTTCGCTCAGAGAGAACTGCTTAAGCTTATGGGAGAGCGGGGCTGAACCCGCTTCCAATGAGAGGCGCCCGCGCGCTCATTGCGTCATGGCCCGCCAGAATGGGCGTGGCTATGGTGTATATAACAGTCTCTCCCAGGCTTATATGTTGATTTATTTCAGCGTGAAGCGAAACGCTAGTAGCGCAAGCACGGCCGGGAACGCAATACTCGTTCCCTCTTCTAGAGAGAACCGAGGTTACGTTAGGTAACCGATTCGTTCTCTTACGAGAGGTTCTCTCGTATTGCGTAAGCTAGCTTACGCTGCGGGAACACCTGGTCAACGCCGTGCGCGCTATGAATCCACTCATGAATCCCAGGGTGATACCGGGGGATTTTTAACGTGGAGTGAATGTATTATGAGGCCGGCAGAGCGGGCACATGAAGTGTATAAGCATTTAAGGAGAGCACAAGGGGCGAACCGGTTGTGTGAGGGACTCCCAGTAATGCAGCTTCTTAGAGAGCTGGTCGTTAGACAGCTAGTAATTTTGCCTGCAAGGCGGGAACTTCCAAGTTGTAAAATCTGACAAAAGTGGACGGGGAGGCCCATCCCGCGGCCACACAAATGTCATGAATGGAAATTCCACAGGACCATGCCCACGATGAGGCCATGCCTCTAGTGGAGTGCGCCCTGATGCCCAGAGGGCAGGGCAGGCATTTAGATGCGTAAGCAGAGGCGATAGCGTCTACTATCCATCGAGACATTGTCTGTTTAGAGGCGGCCAGACCTTTGGTGCGCCCCCCAAACGACACGAAAAGCTGCTCAGCGCGTCTGAACGCGGCAGCGCGTGTAGTGTACAATCTCAGAGCCCGCACCGGGCAGAGGAGATTGGCGTCGCGCTCACTATCGGATGAAGGCAGAGCCGATAGGGAAATAATCTGAGCCCTGAACGGGGTACCAATCGCCTTCGGGACATAGCCATGTCTAGGTTTGAGAATGACAACAGAATCATTCGGTCCAAACACGAGACACGCGGCGCTGGATGAGAGCGCGTGAAGATCCCCCACGCATTTTACTGAGGACAGAGCCGTCAGAAAAACGGTTTTGAGCGAGAGGTATTTTAGGTCCACAGACTCGAGCGGTTCGAACGGGGGTGCTTTCATAGCTTCGAGAACTATAGAAAGATCCCAGATAGGAACCGAAGGGGGGCGCGGAGGGTTCATCCTCTTAGCTCCCCTGAGGAAGCGGATGACTAACTCGTCTTTGCCCAGGGACTGAGCGCGTCGGGGTTCAGAGAACGCCGCGACAGCTGCCACGTAAACCTTGAGAGTGGAGGGGGACCTGCCCTTGTCCAGCATCTCTTGAAGGAAAACAAGCAAAGACGGCACCTCGCATGACCGTGGGTCCAGATGTTTGTCGGTGCACCATTTTGAGAACACAGACCATTTAGACGCATAGAGCCTTCTCGTGGAGGGTGCTCTAGCCTGTATGATAGTGTTTCTTACTCCTTCTGGCAAATCGACGAATAGTCGTTGATCACCCATGCATGTAGCGCCCAGCGCCGTGGATGGGGGTGCCAGATCGTGCCGCGAGCTTGAGAGAGGAGATCTGCTCTGACTGGGATGGGCCACAGGGCTGTCTGTGACAGCTGAGTGAGCTCCGGAACCCAATTCTGACTCTCCCAACGCGGGGCTTTGAGGAGCACCGAGTGGCGTGTGTCCCTGATCCTCTGAATTACCTGTGGTAGCAGAGCGATCGGAGGGAATACATAGAGCGGGCGGCGAGGCCATTCCTGGGCTAGCGCGTCCTCGCTCCTTGAGAAAAATATTGGGCAGTGAGCGTTCTCTTCTGACGCGAAGAGGTCCACTTCTGCTCTGCCGAATAGCTGCCACAGTATTTGGACCGTATGTGTGTTCAGGGACCATTCTCCTGAGGAGATGAGGTTCCTGGACAGTATGTCTGGACCGTCATTCAGATGGCCCGGCACATGCGTCGCTCTGAGCGAGAGCAGGCGGCTCTGAGACCAAACTAAAATGCGGTGTGTCAGTAGGAAGAGATTCCTGGATCTGACACCGCCCTGACGGTTGAGATAGGAGACCACAGCCATGTTGTCCGAACGGATCAGGACGTGGTGTCCCCGAATGAGCGGGAGGAAGCGCGAGAGTGCGTTCTCGACCGCAAGCATTTCCAGACAGTTGGTCTGAAGGTGGCGAAGACGGCCGGCTTCTTCAGGGTCCGGGAGCTCGCTAGAGTGATGCCTTCTCGACGGCGACGGCTTTTCTCAGGACAGCAGAAGCGTGCAGCTTGCTGAAGATGAAATGAATCAACATATAAGCCTGGGAGAGACTGTTATATACACCATAGCCACGCCCATTCTGGCGGGCCATGACGCAATGAGCGCGCGGGCGCCTCTCATTGGAAGCGGGTTCAGCCCCGCTCTCCCATAGGCTTAAGCAGTTCTCTCTGAGCGAACCAATGAGCTGCTAGCTAGCCTGCTCTAGGTCTGCCGCAGAGGAACTGCGTTGTGAATGGATACAAATTATGAAATAATTTTTTGGCTTCAATATCTCAGCAAAGATGAATCTTTCCCGCAGCGTAAGCTAGCTTACGCAATACGAGAGAACCTCTTGTAAGAGAACTATATGTGAATCACTTATTGCATATAGGAATGATTATATAACTTGATTAGTGCTTATTATAGGAATAATGTAATCATAAAAAAGGATATACTTGAATTGAAGAGGCAAGGGATTCTGACCCCAACCCTTCAAAAGCATGAAATATGGCTGGTTAAAAATGTAATTTAAGCATTGTTGCTCACCTCATATCTGGTGGATTTTCATTAAAACACATTTATACACATTACAGACCTAAATGGACAACTTAAAAAGGGTTTCGTTCTTTTGGTAAAAGCTTTATTTTTTCATGGTAAGGATGACTTTTGATGGAATTGCCCTCTGGCGTTCCTTCCCCAGCTCCACCTGCATAATTTAGGTATCTTGCTACCAGACTTATCATCCAAGCATTATTAGTCCCACTGGGTGGTTTATCTAAGCTCGAGTTGAAGCTGGACATTTCTATGGACAAAACGCAGTTTAAAATGAACGGTGCATGGTGAGAACAGGAACCATGTCCTTAAAAAATATGTTGTTATCATTATTGAACTTTGCACACGGTTAGCCAAGTGTGCTGAGAGTTCAGGGCCGAGAATGGTTTGTAATTGTGCCGTGCCGTACCAGGCTCAAGTGGAAACACAACTGGAACCTTTTCCGAAGGTGGAAAAGCAGCTTTTGTTTCTCAGCACATAAAGATGAACTACTTACCGTGATCTCAGACTGTGGTGATGTGGTTTCTCCACTGCATGGATCTTCATGTGTCGCTTCAGGCCACTTTTAAAAGAGAAACTCTTTCCACACTGATCACACGTGTGCGGCTTCTCTCCATTGTGGATCCTCTCATGTGTTTTCAGATTTTCTGACTGATTGAATCTCTTGTCACAGTGTGAACACTTGTAAGGTTTTTCTCCAGTGTGGATCCTCTCATGTTTTTTCAGATATGATGACTGATTGAATCTCTTGTCACAGTGTGAACACTTGTAAGGTTTTTCTCCAGTGTGGATCCTCTCATGTGTTTTCAGATGTTCTGAGCGAATGAATCTCTTGTCACAGTGTGAACACTGGTAAGGTTTTTCTCCAGTGTGAATTCTCTGGTGCAGTTTTAAATGGCTTGCTGAAGTAAAAGTCTTCTCACACTCAAAGCACATGTACTCTCTCACACCAGTGTGAGTTTTCTCATGTCTATGTAAAGTAAGCAGCAGTGAAAAACTCTTTCCACACACAGAACATGAATACGGCTTCTCCTTCATATGAATTGTCAGGTGTGTCTTCAGGTTTGATGCCCTAAGAAATGTTTTTCCACACTGATCACATGTGAACGGCTTCACTCCGGTGTGGATCCTCATGTGAACATTAAGGTGTGATGAATGACTGAAACTATTCCCACATTGATCGCATGTAAACGGCTTCTCGCCGGTGTGGATCATCATGTGTTTCTTAAGGGATGATGAATGTCTGAAACTCTTCCCGCACTGATCACATGTGAACGGCTTCTCTCCTGTATGAATTCTCATGTGACGCTCAAGATGTTGTTTGGTTATGATACTCTTCCCACACTGAGTGCAGGTGAAATATTTCTTGGCTCTCCTTTTCTTTAAAAATGTCTGTTTAGTCTTTGAGCGACTCAAAGGTTTTTCTCCAGGTTGGACATGATGTTCCTCCTTCACTTCACTCAGTTCTTCTCTCTCCTCCACTTCACTCAGTTCTTCTCTCTTCTCGCTATCCTCCATCGGGTCTGACATGAAAGAAAAACTCTCATTTTAAAATGTTCTAAATAATCAAAATAATTCAAAGAGAGAAATATAGAGTGAATGGAATTAAATTAAAATTATCCCAGATGTAACAGACAACTGCTATAAAATAATACAATATTTTTTGTTTTGTTATAAATTAATTATACGTCCCTGAAACTTTCCATGAATGAGGTACACTGATCTTCCAGTTATTTAAAAAAACAAAACATTATAGGCACAAATCCCATGTTTCTGTAGTGAGAACTATTAAATATGTTTGATCAATGACACAATTATCTAACATATGAACATTAAAATACACAATACTGCCATATTTTAACACCAACTTTTAGATTAATAATTAATATGTTTGTAAAGATACGCGCAAAATTTAGGTCAAAATTCTGGTAAAATTGTTAGAAATTGTAAACCATATATCAAATAAATGTAAAATAAAACAGTTAGAATATTTAGATTTAGTTTGACCTGATGTTGACAATATGAAACCTTCCTTTACTGACCATTTGTTAAAAAAAACCCCAGAACATTCTGTACCATTTCATAGTTTTTACTGTTTATCTAAATGTGATGAAGTGCTTGAATGTTTCTAACATGAATGTTCTCCAGCATCATGAATGAATGAGGAATAAACACCAACCTCTTTGTTCTTCAGGATCTTCAGTGTGTTTCATTCTGCAGGGTTCTGGATCACTCGTGTTCTCACTGTCCTCTTTAATAAACTCAGTCTTGGCAGATTTCAGCTCTTCCTGATGCTTTCATGCTCGTCTTCACTTGTAGCTGATGGGAATTTACAGCATTTATTGGGGAATTACAGTGGCAGGAGCTTCACTGATGATGTGAATGTTGTGGGAGGAGCTTCACTGATGATGTGATTGATGTGGGAGGAGCTTCACTGATGATTTGAATGTTGTGGGAGGAGCTTCACTGATGATGTGAATGTTGTGGGAGGAGCTTCACTGATGATTTGAATGTTGTGGGAGGAGCTTCACTGATGGTTTGATTGATGTGGGAGGAGCTTCACTGATGATGTGAATGATGTGGGAGGAGCTTCACTGATGATGAATACCAGTGTGGGAGGAGCTGATCTGCAAAAATCTATAATATATCAGTTTGATTTTGTACTAAATATCACATCTAAGCATTTATGCTTGTTCGTCTGTATATTGTAAAGTAACTGATGCTAATTTACAACTTATTTTATTACTCGGATTAACTAATTAATTTATAAGAAAAAAAGTAATCGGATCGTGACTCTCAGAATCGGATCGTATTCGTGAGGTCCCACCCCTAATTAAAATATAGCAGATACCTAGAAATACAGAAAAGAACACAAATGATGAATTGTATAAATTAAAAAATAAATATTAATAATTGTCAGAAAACGTATATTTGTAACCAACAAATACCTTTAGTCTTAGACCAGTGAAATGAGCTTAAAGTGTCAATTTACAGGAGATCTGAAGACATCCAAGACATCAGCATAATAAATGAGGTGAAAACAGGAACTATTGTTGTGAAACACGGGTAGAACTATTTACTGGCCAACTACGACAGTTATCAGTTTAAAAGTGTGCATGTGAATTAAATGTGGGACAATGGCCTTCATCATCTCAGTATGCTAATGCTGTGAATCAGATGCGAGGGAATCGTCATTATGCAGATTGAGGACTGATGTGTCTCTTACACCTCTAACACACATCTGTGCCATTTGCTACACACACACACGCTTATTCCCACCATACTAACGTTACTGATCTACTAGTGTGTTCTAACATGTTTTTTTCCCTCATCTGACAGCTTATAAACTGAACAGAATTGTGTTGAACTTAATAGAGATTAAAGTATCCTAATGTACAATCTAGATACTGAGACATATGTTAAAGTACAACAAAAACGTTAATGGAGTCAGATTACTTATATTGGAGTCAGATGACTAAATGCTTATAATCCTAAAATAACAATGTAAGACTTGCACAATGTTTTCAGCAGGGTCGATCAGCTTTTTTCGAAGGCTTGATTGTTTTTATGGGGTGCAGTCTAACATGTGTTTAAACTTAATTTAAATAAATAAAAAAACGCATTATTTTTCATATAATTTACCTTTATTCTACACCGCTGTGTCTGTGTGTCTCTTCTCGTAAACCGGTCTGATGATTTCCTGGTTATAAGAAGCCTCTCCCTCAGAAATACACGACGCGCTCTGATTGGTCAGCTTGGCCCAGAGAGTTGTGATTCGCTAAGCGCCTAGTTCACGCTGTCCGTAAACACCACGCGCCTTTACCAGTTGCACGTGCTCCGGTGTATTGTAAACAAAAGCGTCAATGAGGAATCGAGCAGAAGTTGTGCACGAACGGCTGTTACATGACGTTTCAGAAAGGTATGTTTTTGTTACGTTAGATGTCTCATTATTTTTATATACGCTGTTATTTGTTCTACTGCTTGCAAGTGGGCCGCGCGTTGAAAATACACGGGCTGCGTTCGGAAACCGCATACTCAATGTGTAGGTACTTAATTTCAATAAGTACTTACTTTACGAGCGTTAAAAGAGTAACGTTAGGTACTTTATAGCCAAATCTCGTTGAGTATGAATGCGATCCGGACATCATCCGCCATGTTGACGTTATCGTGTGACCTACGACGCCTTATCACACTTAATTCATCTATCTTGATATTGATGAAACTTGCTCATTTTGTGGTATTGTTGAAGAAACAGCTGTCCATTATTTTGTGAATACATTTAGGGTTGATTTAAGTTGTTATATTTTAAACCCTACTAATGTGACCCACAGTTTTATCCTTATAGGGTCTAACGATAATATTTTTTTATTAAGAAACCCCAACATCGTCATCTCTTGAATATGTTGTTAATTTCTTTATTTTATACCCAAAAAGTTTCTCCTTTAAGTTTTCCTCTTTTTCTTGAGGAATTTACCTCTCGTTTCATCCCTCTGAATTTATGTATTATGAAGAACTATTTAAAGATATTTAGCCTTGTTATTGTTCTTTTTTCCTGTGTATAAATATCATATTATGATGTACACAAACCAATGATCTTTATGTTTTCTGTTTTGTCATATGATTGTTCATTGTTAGATACAACTATGGTATCTTTCCATGATCTTGTATCTAATAAGTTTAAATGATATGAGCGACAGGTGCACTAACACTTCATAACATCAGTAACTCGACAGCACAACCTAGAACAGTTTTCCTCTGCGTTTGTAATGTCTGCACAAAGGAGACGGGCCGCTGCTCGAAGATCTCCTGTGGAGAAAACTGTTGACTTTATACTCGAAAAATGTAAGTATCGCTCCTTAAAAATTAATATTAGCCTACCTCAGAATGAATTGCATTATTAGCCCACCCCAAACTTAAACAAAATAATAATATTAAACGCTGACCAATACTTAATTATATTACTTTTTTATATACTCAAAATTAAATAATTTAATAAAACAAGCAAAATGTCATTTGTTTTGTCATATGACATAGTTATGCATGAATACACACTAGATAAATGCAGTGAAACATCTCAATTGTCAGTCAAGCAATGAATTAATGCACATTAATTAAATAATTATATTTTATATGCAGACAACAATAAGAAACTTGAATAAATGAGTAAAAGAACAAATAAAAGTAACCATCACAATAAACAAATGCATATACAAGTCAACAACACATCAAACAAAGCTTTATTCAAACTAAAAGCATGTATTTACATGCGCTGAACCCCACATACTGCCATCTCAACACAGCGGTTCCCATTCTGCGGCTTTACTCTGATGAATTCACCAGAGGTGAGCGTGCCTTCGTGCCGGAGCTTGTTGCTGCACTTCACAGTCTGAGGCGATAAGGGCCGGTGGAGAGATGGAGCGTCTCATCCATGGCACCGTTTCCAGGATTCAGCTCTGGGCTCCTCATCCTCAGTGCTCACACCAGTCTGCAGGCATTTCAGATCCTACAAAAATGCACAAACATTATACAAAAGCAGTCATCAACAGTAATAAGGAACAAATAAAATATATAACATGTTTAGTGACTTTATAGATTTAAATATTTACCTTATTTACAGCACATTTGTCAAATGTAAACAGTGTTGACAACAGTGAATGATCCTACATAATAGCACACATACATCACTCGTCTTTTTCATGTTATGATGTGCTCATCAGCAAAACTTATACAGTATTTTCCTTTCAGATGTATATACTAGACATTTTAAATAAGCGTGTTTAAGATGTTTAATATGGTTATGTAAATCCACTTTAGAGACGTAACGTTACGCGTGCTTACTGGAGCTCCCCTGTTAGCTAGCTATACATAATAAAACGTGTTTTTACAGCAAAATCACAACTTCAACCTTTTAACCTTCAACGGTTAAAACGTTTACTCTATAGTAGTTTAACACATACGATTTAAACACAAGGAACCGTGTTTACTCACATTTGAAAACCTCCTGGGATAGAAGAGTATCCATCGGTTGAGCACTAAAAAATCTGGGCAGAAGCAGTAAGCCATCCGGGAACTTCTCGCCTACTCTTTTATGAATACTGATGTTTCGAACGTACTGCTTCTTTCACGTACTGCTTTCGCCTACTATATAGTAGGAAAGTAGGCATATTCGAACGCACTATCGTCCGAATCTCGCGTAATTCTCGCCTACTCTTTTATGAATACTGATGTTTCGAACGTACTGCTTCCTTCACGTACTGCTTTCGCCTACTATATAGTAGGAAAGTAGGCATATTCGAACGCACTATCGTCCGAATCTCGCGTAATTCTCGCCTACTCTTTTATGATTCGTACATACTTTTCGCTCGCCTACTCTTTTTCCCATACTATATAGTAGGGAAGAATGCGGTTTCGAACGCAGCCATGGTCAAGCCAGCCGCACATTTTTTTTAGTACGAGCGTCTAATTTTGCACTTACGGTATGGGTGCTGAAAGAGGCCAAAATAGATGTTGAGACTCATACGATTTTCTATCGTATTAGGACACAAATAATAAAATGTCATTATTTTTTTTGTTTGTAGGCCTATGAATGAATTATTACATAATTTATTATATTAAAGGTGCATAGCGCAAGTCTCTGAGTTTTTGCAGAACTATGCCCCCCTCTGGCGACAAGCGAAACTGCCTTACTGTCTTTGTCTTACGTGGAGTTTGCGTTGGGGTTGGGAATAAACTACAAGCCGGTGTCTTTGAATCCATCTTCTACTTTTGTCGAAAGTTGACTAAAGTTTTGTCACTTGAGTTGTCTTCGCTGATACGAAGAATCGCGGCGAATACACAAACCTGCCAGACATAGCCAGGGGAGCGTGAACGCGCATGACGTCACGCCCAGTCTCACGTTCCGGCCCGAATCCCTCTTATTTATTTTACTGTACAGGATTATAGAGGCAATCGCAGTGATCAGAGAAGGGCTTATTCAGCCCATCAGGCATTTGTTTAAGCATGTATGGGTTAGAAAACGGGTATTTTTAACATGAAATGTTGCGCAATGCACCTTTAATGATAATTATACATCTTTTTTTTTTACAATTGTATTGTTCATTTTAATGTTTATATATACACTAAAAAAAGGAAATTAGCTGGTTATTACATTTAAAAAAGCATAATGTGTAATTTTAACTAAATAATTTCATGTTTCAAATGTGAACGTGATAAAATCATGTAGGTTAAGCATGAAATGCAACAAATTAACATTTGTTAAATTCAGTCATGTTGAGATAACGTGATTCAATATAGTAAGACTGATCTTGCACCGAAGATGGACTAGCGAGATCACGGGAGGTCACGCGAGATGACAAACCGCGTGCCCAGGAAAATAACGAGACTATCACGTGAAGAACTTGCCTGGCGTTCATTTGGAAAAGGTAAGATAAAATCTGTTTTCATCCATCTAAATGCAATCAAAACGATGTGTATAAAGCCATTAACAGACTGTCCATTATTTTCAGCAATATTTGGTCATGCTTGTTTGTTATTTTTGTAGGCTACTCAGGCCGTTAATGTCATGCTGGCATATTCATGTTAGCTAACGTGACGATAGTTGGCTCGCAGTTAATCAAGGCGTTTCTCTACCATTTGCGCCACGTTTTGCCTGCCATATGCTTGTAGGTGTCCAACACATTATTTTATGTTGTTAGGCTTAAACCCATCTGGGTTCGGCAAACGCGCCGGCGGGTTTTGCTAGATTTTTTTTTCACAGCATCAAAATATACTTAAAATAGCCATCATTTTTGGTCATATACATACTTAAGAAATATGAAAAATTAACTGTTAAATGTCTTTTTATGTCTCCACTTGCAAAATAAATAAAACATTGTGCTTTTGTAAAATAAAGAAAATAAACAGGGTGTCCTTTCTGGCTCTCCGTCACCGTGAACTTTTTTTTGGGAGCACGTAATGTTACGTCTCTAAACTTACACAAAACTCAGCGAATACTATTAACCCAGGCATGAGCTATATATCTTTAATTTAATTTACGTGTCTACTTTTAAATTGTCTGATTCATAACAAAAACACATCTGTTTATGTAATCTGTATGAAAAGAGAGAGATGTCGTTCTCATTTCAGCTCATTATAGCTTCTATCTTTTAATGTGATTGTGACCACGCCCACGGAGAGCGAGCGCTACACAAATGATCTGAGGTGATCCGTGCAAACAAAGCCCACATCAACTCGATAAAACACAACAAGTTTAATCAGATTACAGTACTTAACGTCGTCTTGCGAGGCTGTGAGTAATATTCCTGGGAAATGTAACGTTACCTCCGAAGTGCTGGTTTAAATTAATTTTCGAGGAGCAACTGAATAGTACGTTTTTTTTAATTAAGTGCTTTGTTCTAATCGCGATATGGAATAGTGTATGCAAACGCTAAAAGACTGTTTTATGAATCGCGTCTGTGTGTGAATGGATGAACAGCTTTTACCAAACTATAATGCTATACTGAGATGAGTAAAAATCGACAGAAATATGTTGAAATAAAATGTCTTTTTATAAGCAACGTATTAAACTGCAAATTAACATTTATATGCCCTCAAATATTATAAAAACAACACGATATGCCTATGCTACAGACGAAATATGAAAGACAACATTTCGTTTGACTAGTTTTGGATAGATTATAATTTTATTTACTCTAAAATAGACTACTGCCACATCAAATAAGCTGTTGTTCGCCAATTTTTGCTCATGTTAAATATATATATATATATATATATATATATATATAATTATGTTTTGTCAAAAATAAAGTCATCAACTAAGATGTTATTATAGTGTTGGTTCCAATGTAGGCTTTATTCAAACTAATGAATCGTTAACTTTGAAATGCGTATGATAAAATGTATATTTTAGTTTTGAATACAAGATACATAAATATTTTAATGGTTGTAAATTAAATATTTTAATGGATGTAAATTTATCGGATCTCTTTCAGAACATCACTTGTCTGCCATCCAACCACATGAGTACTGGTGAAGGGGGTCATCGGCCATCATCAAGTTATTTGTAAGTTTTGCCAGACCTGAATAGTTTTGGCCTAAAACAGTGAATTTGTCTTACTGACTGATTCCAATGTTGACATGCTTATAATGTTAGGGTCCAGCTAAACCTGTATTTGCCCAGTTTGTTTAGATTTATTTTTCTATTGGAGTGGGGGTGTGGGAGGGATGTGGAAGTGTAAGGCGTGTAGTCTATCTCTGTCTGGTAGATATGACCTACTAAAACATTTTAGACTTCAGCACCGGCATATGCAACGTTACCCATGCCCACACATAAACTGCCCATGTAGTTTTAAGACATGGAATGCTTTGCACATTCATTTGAGTAGAGTCCATCCTAAACAAAACACCCAGGAGCTACAGGAATTGTCAACTTATAGTTGTCATTTGTGCACTTGTGATCTTCCTACAGAGAAAGATTATTTTTCACACATTGGCACTCATTTGAAGAGTAATGAAACTGTTCCTTGTATGTTTGGGGATTGTAATTTTCAAACAAATGTATACGGAACATTTCACTCTCACAAGAACAGGAAACACAGTCGACATACATTGAAAGATTTCAAGCCAGACGTGGTTAGAAACACTCGAGTTTCACAGGGATCCTCTTATAATCCTGAGGAAGATGCAGGCAATCAAGATGACTCTGCAGTTGAAGCAGACAGTGCATGTTCAAATAGTGATGTAAATGTAACCAATAACTTGCCTGAAGTAATTGAGAATAATTTTGCAGCAGCGTTGCTCAAGTTAGAGCATTTTGCACATGTCCCAGGCAAACAAATTGATGAGTTCTTAGAGGAACTGCACTACTTAAGTTGAGCAACATTACCCCTCTCCATTGACATTCTTGAAGGGGTATTTCAGAAACATAGTCCCACAACTGATAGGTCTGCGGTAACAGAAGTAGCAACTGCTCTCTGCACTTCTAATCCATTGCTCAAATCCATAGAGAAGGGGGGTCCCCTAAGCTCAACTTATCTCCGCAAAAAGTATTATCAAGAAAGCTTTAACGTTGTAGAACCCATTGAATATGTTCTTGATGCCAAAGAAAACAGAAGTTTTCAGTATGTTCCTGTACTGAAGTCTTTGCAGCAACTCTTTAAGAAAGATGTTGTGGACAGGGTAGATGAAAACCACAGAGCACAGCAGAGTAAAAGGGCGAGTGGTGGACTCAACACTTACAAATCTCCTCAGGATGGTTCACACTTCCAGCAAAACATTTTTCTGTCAGGGGATGAGATGAGGATATTGTTACGTTTATACATAGATGATTTTGAGGTTTGCAATCCTCTGGGTACTTCTCGAAGGACACATAAGCTTTGTGGAATGTACTGGACTACTGGAGTAATTTGCCTCCAGGCTCATATTCATCACTATCATCAATTTACTTGGCATAGTTGTGTAAAACTGATGATGTACATAAGTATGGTTATGACCGTGTCTTACATCCTCTTCTTCAAGACATGAAAACTCTGGAGCAAGATGGAGTTTTCCTTCCATTACTTGGCAGATGTGTTAAAGGTACGATTCAGGTTGTTGCGGCAGATAACTTGGGGGCTCACAGTATTGCAGGTTTTAATGAGAGCTTTTCTAGTGGGTATATCTGCCGATTTTGCACAGGAACAAAAAAAGACATCCAAACAAAAGAAGTAAAATCAGGTGCATTCACCCTTAGGACAAAAGAACTCCATGACTCTCATGTGACCGTAGCTCAGGAGAATGGTACAAGCTGTTTTGGGGTGAAAAGACATTGTGTTATCACCGAAAAGCTTGCCCACTTCAGCGTTCACACAGGCTATCCTCCAGATATTATGCATGATCTGTTTGAGGGCATAGTGCCAGTGGAGCTTGCACGGTGTGTGGCATTGCTTATATCCAAGAAGTATTTCAGTCTTCAAACCCTCAACAAATCCATCCTGCACTTCCCTTACAAGTGGGCCGACAAGACAAATAGGCCACATGTGATCCCACACACCTTTTCAACCAGGGCAACAATAGGTGGAAACGCCCATGAAAATTGGGCTCTAATAAGACTACTCCCATTCATAATTGGGCACCTGGTGCCTGAGGGTGAAATGGCATGGCAAATACTGTTGGACTTAAAAAAGACATTGTAGAGCTTGTGGTTGCTCCAACACACACAGATGAGTCCATTGCCTATCTTGAGGGCAAAATTTCTGAGCACAGGCAAAAGTACCAAGAACTCTTCCCTGGTGTGCAACTGCTCCCAAAACATCATTATTTGGAGCACTATCCTCAACTGATAAGGATGTTTGGGCCTCTTGTGTGCCTCTGGACAATGCGTTTTGAGGCCAAACACAGTTTTTTTAAGCAGGTTGTGCGACACACCAATTGCTTTAAAAATGTGCCCCTCTCGCTAGCCACTAAGCATCAGCTCATGATTTCATATCACTTGAGATCATCCAGTTTTGAAGAAACATCCCTAGAGGTTACAAACGTCTCAACAGTCCCTCTGGATTGTTTGAAATAAGAAATAGCTCAGACTATTGAAAAGAACTTCCCTGGTACAACGGAAGTTCACCTTTCCAAATATGTGTCAAGCAAAGGTGTACATTTCAGAAATGGGATGATAGTCGCTCATGGTTCTACAAGTGGACTCCCTGACTTTGGAGAGATTATTCAGATTTGTGTTGTTCAGGAGAGACTATGTTTCATGGTGAGAAGGCTTTCTGGGTGGTACATGGAACATTTCAGAGCGTTTGAGCTGAGTGTACATCCTACCAGAGAAACTGTTCTGATTGAACTTGGTGAACTGGCCGATGACTACCCTTTGGCAGACTACTTTGTTGGACCTCTAAGACTGGTGACATTAAAAAGATACATAAACATAAGGTTTGTTTTCTTTAATATTGAATAGATCTCAATGGACTCTCTTATTTCAGGGAAGTGTGACTTCATAATGTCACATTTATTTCCCAGCTCTTAATTTTGATTTCATAAATTCAAATGAATGGAGCATAATTGGTACAGATTCAGACCAAAGCAACAGCAAAGGGATGGCACAGTCTCACATACAGCAGCACCTTTCTTCAAATCATTCTCCTCATCTTATTTTCTACTTTCTCCTTGTCGTTTTTTATGTTTTGTTTACCAACTGGTAGTGGTAGTGCTGCCCTGGTCTTGTTGCTTTGATCTGCTTTGATAATCACGGTCCATTCATTTGAATGCAAAATGGAAGTGAAACAGTTTGGGAATAAATTAGGTATTATGAAATCACAGTTCTCTCATTTATTTCAGGATTTTTTCATAGCCATATTTAATCGGCATGACATTCCCTACTTTTGTACTCATTAGTGTTTTAAAATCAGATTAACATTGTTTAAACTTAATTTTCTCTATCCTCATTCAGTAGGTCGTGAAATGGCTGCTCCAGTGAAACTCAGAATCATTCTTGGAGAAAACAATTCCCAGAGATTGACCCTTCCAGATGGAATGCCAGAGACTCTCATCGAACTCATACAGGAAATTAAGAGACAATGTGGAGTAGATGGGGATTTCAGGCTTCAATTCATGGATGTGGAGTTTGGGAATGAATTCACCAACTTGGTCTCAATTTCAGACATCCAGGACAAAAGCTCCATCAAGGTCATTTTTAACTCGGTTGCACCTGCCCAGCCTGGTGGCACCCTGCCCCCTCCCTACTCAGCTGCTGCCACCTCAGCTGCTGCCACCTCTTGCACTCTGAATGACTCCTCATCCCTTTCATCTGCTAGTAGCTCATTTGATACAGACATATTGTCTTCTCCTGAGTCCACCTCCTCGAGATCCACTGCTTGGCCCATTGTCTTCCCCTTGCCCAGGTTTGTTTATGATACTCAGCTACAGCTGGACAGGGCCAATGCTGCTTTTAAAGAAACTGGAGCTTTGTTGAATCCTGATACTAAACTTAAATCTGCTATTCTTGATGGCTTAGCTGAAACGATCGTCCAGTACAAAGTGTACCTCTCTGACAGGGAGTTTGATGAGGTAGCAGAAGCTCTGGTAACTGCACATCATTGTTTAAAAGAGCCAGGTTCAGTGACTGGGTATGGTGGATGGAAGACAAGCCTGAAGTATAAACTTGCTAACTACCGAACAAAACTCAGACGGCTTGGATGCCCTGAGGTTACTGTGCATGCCTTAACACACAAACCTGAGAGCAAATGTAGTCCTGCATATGGTGTAAAGAAGCCGAAAAAAGCCGAAGTGAATTACTGCCCCACCTATCCGGCCGGTGAAACAACTGAGACACTAGAAGAGATAAGAGTGGCACTCCTCTCTGAAGTAAAGAAGAGAAACAATGAGCACAAGTTGGCGGCAATGATGGACAAGACCTTTGCACTCAGAAGGCAAGAGGTAGTTCCAGAGGCCCCCATGATAGCTGATTTCAAAACGAGGTGGCCAGCTCTCTTCAATGTGCGTGAGGTAAGTGAATAACTGCACTGGATGTGTCACAATACATGTTGACAGAATCTGAGGTTACTCAAACTGATGAGGATTTACTGAAGGCCAGCAATAGCAGCCTTTGCTGGCCTTCTGACAAAGGAAACTAATATTTATATAAATACATGTATTTTGCATTTTCATTGTAGAAATGACTGAGCACCACATCTGTTCCCCCATTAGGGGTCATTGTTTAAGAGAGAGGGGCATCATTTAATCCTGAAAAATCTGCTCTGAAATCATAAAACTCTATGTTTTGGAAAGCAGTTTTGAAGCACAGATAAAGCATTGGCACTGTATACTATTATACACGTCTGACATAAAGCACTCAAAATCTGTCCCTTTTATCGTCCTGTCTTAAATGGAGATGGCAGGTATTCTAACCACATATTGGCCACTGTGATTATCGTAAAACTTGAAGGATATAAAGTGGAATGGTCTGTTTTTCACACATTTCAGGCAAAAATATGTCTTAGGTGTAAAATCTACATCTTCAGGTAGGTTACCTAGGTTAAGATAGATTAATTTGAATCTTGACATGATTAAAGGAAAACACAAAGTAGTAAATTATAGTAAAATAACAAATATTTGTCTTAAATAACTTTTAAACAGACTATCCCAAAGGGATTAACACACATCCAAGCTGTATACAATACTAGCAAACATGTTGTGACTTCCTGTGAATTTAGTTTAATATTCTTAAGTGTGTGAACCTACACTGCTGGTTGATTAATTGATTGGTGTTCATAGTGTTTTGTTTTTTTCTCTGATCTTTATATGAAGACTAACACTATTGAAGTGAGAAGAGAATGCATCCTCAAAGGTCTTTGCGTGTACCTTAATGAAGATCCAGAGAAGCTGGTGAAGCAATACTTGGTATGTTAATTTATGTGTTCACTGTAGAGATTATCAGAGTTTGAGTGGATGGGGTTTCCTGTGTGTTCCCATTAGATTTAAAATTAGGTTAAGATAAGGCCATTAAAACGATCTTCTTCTCTCACTCACTTAGTGACACGCACCTTACTGTAGTGCAATCCCAAACCGCCCCCTACCTGCTACAACTTTACTACCAATTGTCACTCCAAATCAAGTCACTTGCTGTTGTGGAGGGTCACTTAAATAAGGGGGAGGGTATAAACACACTGACTTTTGAGAAGTCCTCACCACAGACGGAGACAGGAAATAATTGGATAATGATGGATGTCGCAAGACAATATACCTTTATTCGAATGGAATAACTAACACTGAACTCATGATTACAACACTTGGTATGGCTTAGTTGTTGAAGTATTTCACAGACTCAGCGAAACAATTTTAATGTCAATTGGTTATTTTATTACATTTGCATTATTATATTATGAATATGAATTAAGTAAGTGATAGCTGTTTTACAGTAATACTGTAAAGATTGTGTGCTATAAATATGCACATAATGCACATCAGTAAAAAAAATCTTTGTCCTCATTCATTTTTTTTTTTTTTGTCACAGGATGTCGATGAAAGCACTCAAACGGCCATAGCGGAGACAGTATTTGGAATCTTTGTCATTAAACAAGAAGGTGCAGAGCCTGGCGATGACCCCGCGGATGTTGGGATTGTCCTGGAGGGGGTGGAAGTGATGAGTGAGTTGGGCAATGTAGCTTTTGCTGTGGTGATGTTGCTGGGTCTTGTCTACGCGCTAAACTTGAGCTACCCCCAAGAGCTCAATTACACTTTTGAGGTTCTGCAGAAGATCATTATGGAATTGAATGGAAACAAACTATCCAACAAAGGGCAAGTTCTCAAAACACTGCTTTCCCGTTAAGAAACATTGCCATAGCAAAAGCTACACCATTTATAATCAGTCCTTAAAGACCCTGTGCAATCCAAAACAAGATTTAAAAGTAGTTATAGTTCTAAGAGTTGAGCAAATTTACTGATACTTTATTTACTTTGTTATATTTGGAATTTGATTTCTATCCTAAAAACAGTGCCCGAGACCACCCACCAGTGGCTAAAAAACAAGAAAACTTGTACCTTCTGTTTTGTTGTTTAGGTACACCAGCACATTAAACTACAGGTGTTAGCAAGTGCAAATCTATAAGAGGAATGTGAGTGTAAAGACAGGGCCCCATTTCCCAGTATATCAGTGTTCAGCTCATCTGGGTTATTTTTTGTGCTCTGTTTTTATTAAAAAATGTTCTCTCTGAGACAAGGTCCAGTCTATTGGCATTTAAGGAAAGCTGTATGCTGAATTAATTTTTCAGTTTCTCATAACAAAACTAAGACTAACCTATGTTAAAGTTTTTTTTTTTACGTTTAAACATTTACATATTTCGGGAGTTACACTTGATGGATCTCCATTTGTCTTGTTTTTACCCTTGATGCCAACCATACTGTAGACATTGTTGAAACTTGTTTAAAAAATGTCCCTAGCGACGTTTCAATGTAAACATTTAAAATATATATATGTAAAAAAAATTCTAACTCTGGTAAATACTTTTAACTTATAATAAAACCACAGGTGCAAGATGTACAAAGTGCAAATGTTAAGAGTAGATTAAGTGGGATGCAAGTGAGAGGGCCCATTTCCCTGTATTCTCATAACAGACTTGATATATTTCCTTGTTTTTTCAACAATCAACTGCACTGTGTAAAACAATGTACATTATAATTTTGGAAATACAATTTGATTGCACCTTTTCTCATTTGTTGTGTGTTGTTTCCACCATTAGAGTTTGTTAAAAAGGTTTTAATTTATTAACACAAAAGGTATTCTTTGAATTAATGTAATTAAATCATGGAAAGGATTTCCACGTGATTAAATGGCTTTCTTTCAGCATTAAGCACTTTTGTTAGGCTAACTTAAATGGCATAAGTTGAATGCAAATTAAGTAAATTAGTTGGTCCAAAACATTGTAAACTAGTTGGGCTGACACTATTAAATTAAGCTGTGCCCAACCATAGTAAATAAGTTGAATCAACCTTAATAAATTAAGTTGACCCAACGCAAGTACATTAAATTGGAATAACAGAATTGCATAATGCTGAAATAAAGCAAGTTAATCATGTGGAAATCCTTTCCATGATTTTTTTATGTTCATTCAAAGAGTGATTTTTTTTAGTGTATTATACATTAATTATTATACTTTATTAATTAATGTTAATTAAATGTGATTTTAATGTTTGTCTTTGTATGTGTTCATTAATTATTACACATCATGTATCAATGTTTATTTATTTACTTTAATTTTTATGTTAATTTTTATGTTTATTTTCACTGTCTAGTGTCTAGCAGACTTTTGCGTTTTTACCCTTTAGACGGTGGAACGTTTTTAAGATTTCCACTCTGGAGGGTGGTTTCACTTTTTTGCGTTTTTAAGCCCCAAAAACGCCGTCGACGTCTAAACGAAAGGCACATCTGATAAAATATTTTTACGTTTTCACCCGCGAGCGTTCTCGTGTAAACAGTGCCTTTAAAACGCCTCTGGTGTTCATGCGCTTAATATACATGTCTGTGATTGGCTATAATGCTCCACGCGGAAACAACACAAGTTTCGTTTCATTTTTGAATAATATTGTGTCCTCCAGTGCCCGGACTCGACTGGACTCGGATGTTTTTCCGAGTCTAAAATGTCCGTGTCAAGTCCGAGTACAAATTCATCCGAGTGCGTGACAAGTCCGAGTTCATTCAAAATTGGACTCGAGTCCGAGTTCGAGTTCCCCAACTCTACAGCTGCTCCTCGTCAATGGCCAGAGGAGCCGGTATTTAAGCAGAACCGGAGAGAAGAAGAGGAAAGAGACATTATTCTTCTCTCAAGGGAAATGTTGCCAGTCGCTGAGTCACTCTATTGCTTATCTGCTGCATAGCTAACTTTCGCATGGCTGCACGTTAAAATTAATATTGACTTTATAATGAGGAATCTTCTTCTGTTTTTTGGCACATCTCTTATATCAGACCTTGCCATTACCTACGGTGCAACTCTGTTTTATGAGTAGCCTATCATAAGTCTTTCTCTTCATCTGCCATCCATGTATATTCAACGGTTCAACTAAAGACTGGACTGGTTTGCTTTAATAAGCAGATATTACCGGCTCTGTCTTGCTCTTTATTCGGCTCATTTACACACACTCTCTTTATTCCTGAGGTTACCACAATGAGTCGTTAACACTTTACAATTAGCCTTATTCACCTGGCGGCCATTTTGAAAACGCGAACGCCGTTGAGGGGTACACAAACCCGGAAGTTTGACTCCGACGCAGCAGCACCAGCAATGGAAACTCCAGTGTGGACCTCTATAACTCTAGTGTTGAACTGATACTGTCAATCTAATTAATACAGACAACTTCATTATAGCTAAAGAAAAACAACAAATCAAAAAAATTATATTATACTAGATTAGTGGATACCTCAGTAAAATTTAGTCTAGAAAAACAATAATTGTATAAAATCTGAACATTTAGTGAAAAAAAATCATTTAGTGGGGAACAAATAAGAGACAATGTGTAGCACTAAATCTGGTAAACCGTTACACATTGCATTGTTGCAAAATATACATTCATGAAAAATAAGATAAAATCAATGTTATATATATATATATAGTTAAGACATTTAAATGTATAGCACAGCTGTTTAATGAGGCAGCAACATATAATAGAGAGGACAGAACAGAACAAAAAAGGCTATTAATAATCTTTCATTGTGCAAAAAGTAGCCTATAATGATATGATTATGAAAGACTCCAATACAGTGCGGCATTTTATTTGTCATTTTATGCGAAACCATAGAGCTTTATCTACAGATCAAGTATAATAATAGTAACATTGAATCATCTTGGAGAGAGTTTTATCGTTGACTGTCGTAACCGACCGCGACATGCTACATTCTACATGCCTAAATGCACTGAGTTGCCGCCATGTGATTGGCTGCTTAGAAATTAAGTGTTAACGAGCAGTTGGACAGGTGTACCTAATAAAGTGGCCGGTGAGTGTATATCATCTTTATAAAGTAGCATAGGTCCTATACCCAAAACTATATTTTGTATCTTTATATATTTAGTTTCTTAAAAAAAATCTTCCCTGAATTAGGCTACTTCTGTTCAATTTCTTTTTTTTTTTATTAGAAGTATAAAATATATGAGTGTAATAAACTAGAAGTTCACTGCAACTTATCCAACATCCTAAAGAGAAATTATTATAATTAGAAGATATTTCTAGTGTTAAATAAACACAAATAAAAAAATATCGCATATTAATTTTCCAAGCAAAATGTATATTTTAGTCAGAATTATTGCGCTCCTATTTGGCGCGCATGCGCGCAGCAGCGCTCGTTCAATATGAAGATTAGCAGCAAAATGGATACATTTGCACGACTTTCTAACATTTACAGATGGAGAATATAACTGTAAAATGTCATTTTTGCACTAAAAAAAAAAAAAAAACATGTCACAAACGCATAAAACAGCACAAAATATACGCTGTTTGAAGGTGGATCGATTTGATCCACGATCGACCTCTAGGGCTGCTTCAGAAACGCGTGCACACACAATTATCTAGACTAGATAAACCTGGATCAAATTAGTGAGATTGCGTGAACTTCAATTACCTTTTATGGAACCACTTTAGCCCCAACTTATTTGTTAGGCTCATTCATGTCCGGTTTAGGAGTTTAATCCCCGCTTTTCTAAGCTTCATTTATGGAACAGCCCCCAGGACTTCAAAACATACAACCATACGCGGACGACGACCAACAAACACTGAGGGAAAACACAGGGCTTAAATGAACAGGGACTAATGGGATGATTAACAGAAAACAGGTGCAGGGAATTTCTAATCAGACATGGCGGGAAAACTAACAGGACTGAACCAAAAGTCACAAAAGACGGGGGAAACAAGATCTCAAGACAGAACTAAACACATTGAAACCGTGACAGTACCCCCCCCCTCCGAAGGCGCAACCTCGCGCCGTACAACATCCAAAGGGGTGGGAGGGTGGGCGCCCTGGAGGCTGACGAGGGCATGGTGATGCAGGGACGGGAAGCCTCCAGGGCGGAGCTGGTAGCTTGGGGAACCGGGGTGGAACCGGCTGTGGACGTGGCCATGGCGGAGCTGGATGTGGGCGTGGCCACGGCGGAGCTGGACGTGGGCGTGGCCAGGGCGGAGCTGGATGTGGGCGTGGCCACGGCGGAGCAGGACGTGGGCGTGGCCAGGGCTGAGCAGACGAACCCTCGGGCGTCCAGGGTGGAGCTGTCGGACCCTCGGGCGTCCAGGGCGGAGCAGGACGTGGGCATGGCCAGGGCTGAGCAGACGAACCCTCGGGCGTCCAGGGTGGAGCTGTCGGACCCTCGGGCGTCCAGGGCGGAGCAGGACGTGGGCGTGGCCCGGGCTGAGCAGACGAACCCTCGGGCGTCCAGGGTGGAGCTGTCGGACCCTCGGGCGTCCAGGGCGGAGCAGGACGTGGGCGGGGCCAGGGCTGAGCAGACGAACCCTCGGGCGTCCAGGGTGGTGAAGACCCTTCAGGCGGCCACGGTGGTGAAGACCCTTCAGGTGGCCACGGTGGTGAAGGCCCTTCAGGCGGCCAGGGCGGTGAAGACCCTTCGGGTGGGCGCCCCCCCAAAATTTTAATGGGAAACTTGACAGGACAGGGGGGAACCGGCAGCAACGAGAGTTTTGGGCTGGGCAGGACCAGCAGTGACGAGGACTTTGAACTAAGCAGGACCAGTGGCAAAGGAAACTCTGGGCTAGACAGGACTGGCGCAGGATCAGTGGGCTCTAGCGCAGGATCAGCGGGCTCTGGCGCAGGATCAGCGGGCTCTGGCGCAGGATCAGCGGGCTCTGGCGCAGGATCAGCGGGCTCTGGCGCAGGATCAGCGGGCTCTGGCTCTGGCGGGCAGGCGACGGGCTCAGGCTCTGGCGGGCAGGCGACGGGCTCAGATTGGCTGGACGGAACCAGCGGTGCAGGCTTGGCTGGGCTGGACGGAACCAGCGGTGAGGGCTTGGCTGGACTGGACGGAACCAGCGGTGCAGGCTTGGCTGGGCTGGAGGGAACCAGTGGTGCAGGCTTGGCTGGGCTGGACGGAACCAACGGTGCAGGCTTGGCTGGGCTGGACGGAACCAGTGGTGCAGGCTTGGCTGAGCTGGACGGAACCAGCGGTGAGGGCTTGGCTGGGCTGGACGGAACCAGCGGCGAGGGCTTGGCTGGGCTGGACGGAACCAGCGGCGAAGGAAACTCTGGCACTTCTGGACCGATGAGGGGAGGAAGATCGGTGAAGTCATCAACCTCATAATTAAACTTAACTATGCAGGGAAACTCAGGCTCGATGTCTCCCACGATCAAAGTTGAGCCGCTCAACCAAAGGGCATGGTCTAGGTATTGAGCCAGGGAAAAGTGAATCTTCCCACCTGGCAAACAAGACCGGATAGGTTCATTTAAACCTATCCTAAAAAAGTCCTTAAGAGCCACCTCATTGAAGTCCACCAGCTGAGAGCGTTCACAAAACTCTCTTACATAATCCTCTATGGTGAGGTCTCCTTGGCGCAGGTTCAGGAGAAACAGAACTGCTGGATCCATACCGTCAAGTATCTGTTTCCTTTTTGTTCTTTTTGTAATGGTTGGTCGTTCTGTCAGGTTGTAGCAGGCTGCTGAAGACGAGGACACGGAACTTGCGATATAGGTATTTATTTACAAACTTAACTTCCATGAACAGACAAAAACAAAGGGAAAGGAACTCCAGGACTTCAAAGCATACAACCATACGCGGACGACGACCAACAAACACTAAGGGAAAACACAGGGCTTAAATGAACAGGGACTAATGGGATGATTAACAGAAAACAGGTGCAGGGAATTTCTAATCAGACATGGCGGGAAAACTAACAGGACTGAACCAAAAGTCACAAAAGACGGGGGAAACAAGATCTCAAGACAGAACTAAACACATTGAAACCGTGACAGCTACTATATGTATGTTTATATGTGTTTGTGATTTTAACTGTTTTTCTTACCCTTATTTATATGTATGTATGTCTAGGTACCTTTTATGAAGAAGCAGAATTATGTTAGGATTATCAATAAAAATAATAAAAAATAATTAAAGAATTTGCATCAGTTACTGTACAATGAATATATAGACAGACATAAATGCTTAGAAGTGTAATTTATTATAAAAACAAATTAAGTAATTTATATATTTGATTTAGGCAGATCAGCTCCTCCCACACTGGAATACATCATCAGTGAAGCTCCTCCCACTGCAATCACATCATCAGTGAAGCTCCTCCCACTGCAATTACATCATCAGTGAAGCTCCTCCCACAGCAATCACATCATCAGTGAAGCTCCTCCCACACTGCAATTCATCATCAGTGAAGCTCCTCCCACTGCAATCACATCATCAGTGAAGCTCCTCCCACTGCAATTACATCATCAGTGAAGCTCCTCCCACTGCAATCACATCATCAGTGAAGCTCCTCCCACTGCACTCACATCATCAGTGAAGCTCCTCCCACAGTAATTCTCCAATAAATGCTGTAAATTCCCATCAGCTACAAGTGAAAAACCCAATAAGGTGATCATCTGTTCAGACTCAATGTCATCACTAGAATCCCAGCAAACATTGGTCCGACGGCAACGTCGTGTCCCTGGCCAAAAATAGTTGCGGCCAGGACGTCATAAATCGGTAAAAAATGTAACACAGAACATTTCCTAAAAATGCATTCAGATACATTTGTACATGTCTACAGTTGCATGTATAATTGTTATTTTAACTTTTAGCTCGTGTAGTTATGTTCAGTGTATCGGGTGAGAGGACGTCACCTGGCGACGTCTTTTACACGTGCATTTATAGTCCATCATGACCCTCTATGAAATCCTTGTTAAATATGCAAAAGCTGCGCTTAATCCTCGCATGGTTAATACTGCAATAATTAATGTAGTTGCCCATGAAGTTTTTAAGAGGTTGTGAAGAAGACGTCCACTGGCGTCCTTTACACGTCTAGTCAGGCTGTGAATACTATACGTCCACTGGCGTCTTTTGCACGTCTAGTCTAGCAAGACAGAAAAAAATTATCAGGATTTATAATTCTTTATAAAATACACGATTTATATACAAATTAATATATATTTACTTTGTCTTGTTTTTATAAATTATAATCACAAAATGCCCAGTATAGTCAAGTGATTGCAAAGCCACTGCATTTTAGTCATTATTTTAACCTGTTGTACCTGATGTATTCGTTGTTATTTTTTTATGGAATGTATATACATGTAAAACAGAAATATACCCGGTCACCATTTATGTCTGAGTTGGATGTAATTACCCAAACCCTCTGCCCAAACCATAAACTGTGCTGCCAAGATGTAGTAACAAAAGATCTCGCGATATTACAAAATCCTGCGATGGGATTATCTCGCGAGATGTTAACGCGTTCTCCCCATAGATTCTGGAACTTTGAACAAACACGAGGAGAGGAGGGAGTTGTGTCGATATTATTAAAAATCTACTGTTGGGTAAGTACATTTTGTATTAGATTAACGTGCTTGAGATTTACTTGTGTGACATGAATGAACCGAAAGAAATTATGCCCACATTGTCAACTGAAATTTACTGAGTTTCGCTAAAATTAGCCAGTAGGCTAAAAGTAACTTTGAACGTATACAACAACGGTAACGTTATACCAAGTATATTGTTTAATGATACAGTCATTACTGTAACTTATTAATGTAGCCTTTTGAGAGTTTCTTTCAGAAAGTAAATTATCTGAAATGGAATGAAATGTTTAGCTTGATTTTAACATGTATGTTTTCAGTAACTGCTTTAAAAATAAAAGCAGAACATATTTTATACAATAAAATAAAATGTAATGCATGTTGATTACCTTTTTCTAATGTGTCATTCATGATTCATTCATCTTGTTCCATGTTTTTTTTTAAATTTAGCTGTAGACCATAAAAATATTTTGAAAATAAGTGCATATCATTTACCTCAAATTTTAATTTAATAATAATTTTATTTATTTAAATATATATATATTCTCTTCCCTTAGATGCTGTGAAGAGGTGGAGCCCAAATGCTACAGACTCTGAAATTGATGCAGCAATGGCAGAACACCTGAAACACGCTCCAGGAACAGCTGGTGGATACATAAAATGAGCCAAACAATGTGTTTTTAAACGGATAGTTTCCCCAAAAATGAAAATTGTCATCATTTACTCAACCTCATGTTTCAAACCTGTATACCTTTCTTCATTGAATTTTCATTTTTGGGTGAACTATCCCTTTATATAATAATTCAGTATTTAGGGCCCAAGCCCAAAGGGCGAAGGCCCTATTGTTTTCCTTAGGATTATTAGGGCCCAAGCCCAAAGGGCGAAGGCCCTATTGTTTTCCTTAGGATTATTAGGGCCCAAGCCCAAAGGGCGAAGGCCCTATTGTTTTCCTTAGGATTATTTATTATTATTATTAGGGCCCAAGCCCTGAAAGGGCGAAGAGCCCTATTGTTTTCCTTAGGATTATTATTTTTTTTTTTTTTTTTTTTTTTTTTTCTATTTTTCTTACGACTATTCGGGCACTTTTGGGGCCCTTAACGTGCCCGAAAACTCTTGAAACTTTGCACGCGGGTCAGAACCCGCGGCCATCAGGGCCGGGCTGAAGCTGGTACCCGGGCGTGGCAGGGGGGCTCGACAGCGCCCCCTGGAACGCGGTCCGAAAACTTGGTCCATAAATCAAACACGCTTGCATGGAATAATATGAAACTCGGTACACTTATAGATCTCATCGGTTCATATATACTTCATGCTCTGATTTTTTACCCCAGCCCGACAGGATGTCGGCTATTTAGGGTTGTTTGGAAAACCCATGCTCAGGAATTCGAAATACTCCTCCTAGAGAATTCAAACACACGGCACGAAACTCGGTCAGCATGAAGTCAAGACACTGAGGATGAAAAATTGCCAGGGGATTTTTGATATCTCGAACGGTTTGGCCGTGGCGAGGAAACGAATTTATGGCGAGAAACAAGAAACAGGAAGTGTGTTATAACTTCTTCATACATTAACTGATCTCGATGAAACTTCAGCAGTGTGTTCGCTGTAAGAGGCCGATCACATGGATGTGACTATTGTGAGTCAAAGTTATAGCGCCACCAACTGGCAGCAGGAAGTGTGTCACTTTCAAAATGCTTTGAAATCACCCTCTTATTTTAACCCGATTTGCTTCAAACTTCATCTGTATAATGTAAAAACACGCCAGATGTAGACCTGTGAAAGGATTGTTTAATATCTAAGATAATGTTGCCATGGCAACGCATCAAACTTTAATATTCTTTTTTGATGCTTTTGAGACTCTTAGCATGCTTGAAATTGCAGGAAACTCGACAGACACATCTCATTTATTAGCTAGTAGACATGTGCAAAGTTTCAGAAACGGGCGTGGTGAGGGGCTCAGTAGCGCCACCTTTAGTCAAAAATGGGGTATTAGTTTTACCTACAGTAACAAAAATCGGTATGGATATTCGTCTCCTCGAGCCGGACAACTTTCTAATTGACAGTCATTAGCTCCGAACAACACAAAGTCAGATATTTTGGTTTGAATATGATTTTCAGGAGAATTTTCTCCCCCTGTCTCTGTGTGTGGGGGGGTTGGGGAATTTGACTATTATTTTAATGGTGTTCAAGGTTTCAGGTGCTTTTGGGGCCCTTAACGTGCTTGAAAACTCTTGAAACTTTGCACACAGGTCAGCGCCCACAGCCATCAGGCCCGGGCTGAAGCTGGTACCCGGGCGTGGCAGGGGGGCTCAACAGCGCCCCCTTGAACGGGGTCCCCAAAACTTGGTCCATAGATCAAACACGCTTGCATGAATTAATCTGAAACTCAATACACATTTAGATCTCATCGGGCCGAACAGCTTACCCTCGGTCAAGTTTTACGCCAGCCCAACAGGAAGTCGGCTATTATGGGTTGTTTGGAGAACGCTTGCTCAGGAATTTGAAGTACTTCTCCTAGAGATTGCATCCGTTTACCGCCAAACTCGGTCAGCTTGAGGTCAACACTTTGAAGATGCTAAATTGCGGACGGATTTTTGATATCTCGAACGCTTTGGCCGTGGCGAGGAAACTAATTTATGGCGAGAAAAGAGAAACACTAAGTGTTATAACTTCTGCATACATTAACTGATCTTGATGAAACTTCAGCAGTGTGTTCGTGGTAAGAGGCCATTCAGATGGATGTAACTATTGTGAGTCAAAGTTATAGCGCCACCAACTGGCAGCAGGAAGTGTGTCACTTTCTAAATGCTTTTGACAAAAGTGGGGGGGTTAGTTTTATCTACAGTAACAAAACTCGATATGTATATTGTACTCTTCGAGCCGGACAACTTTCTAATTTACCGTAATTAGCTACGACCAACAGGAAGTTAGATATTTTGGTTTGAAAATTGTCATTTTATGTGTCTCTCTCTGAGCCTACGTCTCTGTGTGTGTGTGTGTGTGTGTGTGTGTGTCTGTGAGTGTGGGGAGGGGGAGGGGGGCTAGATTAACCATTTCACTGCTGTGTGGTTTTGCCTGCATTAAAAAGGAAAATAAATGGCTTATGCCTTGTATTTTTTAAATAGGTTTTATTAATAAGTAAAGGCATATAACCAAATTAATTGTAGTGCATTGAAAATAGTTTTATATAATTAGTTTATTAATTAAATTAACTTGGTCCATAAACTTGGTCTGAAAATTTGGTCCATAAATCAAACACACTTGCATGTAATATTATGAAACTCGGTATATAGATCTCATCGGGCCAAACAACTTTAAGCTAGCCCAAAAGGAAGTGGGCTATTTTGGTCTGAATGTGAATGTTTTGCAAAACCAGCCTCTACATTTTTACCCACTCCTCTTAAGTGGTTTATTTTGTTCCCACCAAATGTTTTCAACATGATGAAAATACATTAAAGAAGCATAATTGTGAATATCTATTGAATATCTCTAATTGTTTTGCTATGGCGAGGGATTGAAGTCATGTAAAAAAAATAAACACTAAAAGCCTCATATCTTCTAAAAATTTAATTATACACCATTTATTTCTAGATAAAATTATACAAATATCACAACTAAACCCATTTTATTCTTGTTTTCAATTTAAGAATAATGTACAAGTTTAAAAACAGCCAGAATGCACTATTCAGTTAAAAAAATAAATATATCAAATAATACATAGGGCTATACTGCCCTCTTGTGTTCAAAATCAGGTAGGCCTGTTGTATTTAAATATATTAGGTAGCCTATGTGACTCCGAGAATATTTTCTCACCGGTTATTTGACGTGTAACACCGGGGGCTTTTAAATCGCTAAGTTAAAAGTGAAAGTAAAGTAAGGACGTCCGCATGGACATTTATAGTGGTGGCGCTCACAGTGCGCTCGAATGAATTTCTATGGAAGTAGAAATGAAAAAACGTTCGCTCTGTTTTGCTCGCTCGTCGCCATGGACGCGCACCGTTATGAATGCCAGTGCAGCCGCATACTTTTTAGTGTCACTTTAAAATTAGCGCCATATCGGGGACCGATTGCTTCCGGTTTTCAGGGAAAACACAACAACAAAAGAGTAAATGACAGATTCGCTTAAATAGGTGCTTTTACACAAAATATTCCGTCATAATTTTTCCAGTCAGCTCTTCACTCTCGTGATTAATGAAATTTGACTCCTGTTGCTGATATTTGCTGCAACTTTCGTTCTGCTCACAATTTAGTAAGCAAACACGCTTCAAATGTGTTTTTATTTTATTTTTGTGTATATATATGTGTGTATATATATGTGTGTGTATATATATATATATATATATATATATATATATATATAGCTTATGTTTCAAATATGAGTTAATTAACAATCGTTTGAAAGAATGATACTTTTTAACATATCACTAAACCGTCATTAGGTGTCGCCAGGCGACCGTCTTAATGAGCGAGTCATTGATTCATTTGTTCGAACGATTCGTTCGAACGGCTGAGTCATTCATGAATGAGACAGATTATGGATTGGTCATTGAATCTTTGAGTCAACCGATTCGTTCAAAATGCTGAATCATTCAGTAATGAGAAAACACGTTGCTGTGAGATGCTCGATGGTTCTGCTGTGATCTTTGTTTAACTAGTTTCACTGCTGAAACAGAAAAAAGTCAATATTGCATCTAAAATGTAAGTGATTTGACTTGTGTGTGTGTGTGTCTGTGTCTGTGTCTGTGTCTGTGTCTGTGTGTGTGTGTGTGTGTGT